>UESW01004009.1:633917-928736 GCA_900491605.1 Calamus simplicifolius
ATATATATATATGTATATACATACATACATATATATATATGTATATACATACATACATATATATATATGTATATACATACATACATATATATATATGTATCTACATACATACATATATATATATGTATCTACATACATATATATATATGTATATACATACATATATATCTATATATATGTATATATGTATATACATACATATATATCTATATATATGTATATATGTATATATATATATATATATATATATATATATATATATATATGTATATATGTATATACATACATATATATCTATATATATGTATATATGTATATATATATATATATATACATACATATATATATATACATATATATATATATATATATAGCGATATCTTTACACTGCCCACTTTTTGATGCAAGCAACAATGTTTACTTAGGTGAAAGTGCTCGGTTACTCGATAAAAAATTAATGTTTAGACTTGCCTCTTTTTTGTTTTTTTATTTTTTTATTTTTTTTATCAGGTAGGTAGTTCTTTTCTTAAATTCAAGTTTCTCTCATTGGGGTATATATCAATTACCAATTTTTAGTAATAATTAAATCTTTAATTGACCTTACAACTGATACCTAGTCTACTTCGTCAGTGTGCATGTGCAATGAAAGTGCTAAAGCCTTTAGATGACCTAAGTAGGCCACTAAAAGTCTGACCAGTTAGTCTACTCCTTAGCTCGCTACAGTAATTAGCCAATACTTTCTAACTCTATTACCTTTTCCTAGTCGATTTTGTTCAAGAATTTCTTTCATGGCACTTGATTTATTTTTAAAAAAATTTTCAAAAATTATCAAGGTATTTTTAAAATATTTTTGAAAAAGATTTTTCTTATCCTCCAACTTAATTCTCATTGTCCTCAATGGAATAAGAAAGAATAAAACGAGAAGAAATACCACATGGACGAGATATGCCTCGTGTAATGTTAGGAATGACCATGCGGAGCAATCTCTTATTTGTAAAAATAAGAATCATTAAAATAAAGTCAGAGAATAAAAATTTTGGATTGCCTTTCAAAAAGTGCTAAGTTTAATGTTTTCAGCAGACATCATGGCTCACTTTTATTACCATTGTCAAGGAGTTTGATGATCTCCTTCCTTACTACTTTCTTTATGGTTGGTTTAAGTTTTCTTTGGGGGTCTCTTATAGGCTTGGTTTTTTCCTTAAGTGAATCCTATGTTGAACGATCGAGGGGCTAATTCCTTTTATGTTAGCCATGGTCCATCCTAACGCTTCTTTATTATCATTCAATAGTTTTCCTTCTTGTGAGGAGTCTAGGTCGGCTGAAATAATCATAACAGGGTTTCTGAT
Source organism: Calamus simplicifolius (assembly GCA_900491605.1). Classification (NCBI taxonomy): domain Eukaryota; kingdom Viridiplantae; phylum Streptophyta; class Magnoliopsida; order Arecales; family Arecaceae; genus Calamus; species Calamus simplicifolius. The sequence continues at coordinate 635,264 of UESW01004009.1, forward strand.
GGACCTAGGTATGCATATTTGAAGTGCTTAAGAAGTGGTTTAGTTCTAATTTGGGTGCTTCCTCTATTGATGGTTTGGGTAATGGTTCAGGTACTTTCTCTAGTGGTTCAGTTGAAGGTTCCCATCTTGATTTTTCATCAATTGTAGCAACCTCATTCATTTGCTCCCCATCTTGGTTCATGCGGATTTCTAGGTGAAGCTCTTCGTTACTAAGGTCATTGGATCATAAATAGTATCCTGAATATAATTTGAGTTACTCATTTGATGTGTATTGGTAAGATTAAAAATATTAAGATTGACATATTCTCAAAGGAAAGTTTCATTAATCCATTTTGATAATTAATTAGGGCATTGTTATAGTCAAAAATGGTCTACCTAAAATCACTGGGATGTGGTTCTTTGGGTTTGTTGTTGGTTCAGTTTCTAAATCACAAAGTCCACTGGAGAGATAAAGTCATTAACTTTGATCAACACATCCTTTACTATTCCCTTGGATACTTTCAAAGAGTGATCTACTAGTTGTAGGGTCATTCCCGTCGGCTTTAGTTTTCCTAACCCTAGTTGCTCATATACAGAGTATGATATTATATTAACACTCGCCTCTAAGTCTAATAGAGCTCTATTTATGATGGTGTTTTTCATAATGGATAAAATAGTGGTTGATCCTGGATCTTTGTATTTTACTAGCATGTGATTTGATAGGTAAGAGCTCACACTGGCTACTAGAAAGGCTTTCTTGGGCACATTGATGGTCTTCTTTTAAAATATAAATTCTTAAGAAATTTCGCATAGGTTGGAACTTGTTGGATCATGTCTAGTAAGGGGATGTTCACTTTAACTTGCTTAAAGACCTCCAAAATCTTATCAAATTGGGCTAAATTTGGTTAGGCTTAAGTTTATTTATGAATGGTGCTATAATCCTAATTTTTGATTGATCTCCTGCTAGCATGGGCTCAGCTGATGGATTGGGAGATGTAATGCCTTAGGTGTTTCGAGCTGACCCAGCTCAATAAGTTGTTCAAGTGATGAGACTTCTAATTCTTCTTCTTCATATGCACTCACCTAGTTATCTAATTGTTTTCCAGATCCTAATGTATGAATGGCACTTAGTTGGTTAATCTGGGCTCCTTGTTTGGATCCTTGGATGTTTAGGTTCCTAGGGTTAGCTTCAGGTTGACTCGATAGCTTATCCCATTCTCCTTCACTTATAGTTGTGGCTAATTGACCTGCCTGCATCTTCAAATGAGCTATGGCCTAAGTATTGATGGATAGCTGTTATCCTATGTTTTGCATAAAGTTATTTAGGGTGGCGTTAGTGTTATTTATCATGGCATAGGTGTCAGCTTGGGATTTAACTAGGGTTTCCATGGCTTTGTCTAGAAAACTATACTTCTTTTCATTCTCAATGATTGATGGGTTACTTTCTGTAGAATTGAGCATTGGATTAGGCTGGTTAAAGTTGGGACCACATGCACTAGGACCTTGTGACCATGCAAAGTTTGGATGATTCCTCCACCCTGGGTTGTAGCCTGGGATTGTTGGTTGTTCTTTGATAGGTTGCATTCACCTGTGCATAACTATTTTTAGTTTGGGTCATGAAGTGGGGACACTCTTCTACTATATGTCCTGGCACATTACATCCAGTGCAAATAGGTGCAGCCACTTGGTTTACATGATTTATCAGGGCTTGTCCCTTAAGTTTCAAGGCTTCTATCCTACGAATCAGAGATGTCATCTTAGCCTCTTCAGCTATAGATGGAGAGCATTGGTGCATACCACATCTTGATAGTGTGGGTTCAGATTCCTTAGTTTTCTTCCATTGTAAGCTCTTTTCTGCTAAATCTTCTAAAAACTACCAAGCTTCATTGGATGATTTTTGCATAAAGTTGCCCTAACACATCAACTCGAGAAAAGTTCTGAAGTTTAGGTTTAGTCCTTCATAGAAGGTTTAATATAACCTCCAAGTCTCTATCCCATGGCGTAGACATTGGCTTAATAGATTCTTAAATCAGTCTAGACACTTCTAGAAAGGCTCTCCCCCTAATTGATGAAATTGGGCAATTTTGTTTCTCAACTTGGCTGTTTTATGATGTGGAAAGAATTTTCTCAAGAATGCTTTAACAAAACCTTCTCAGGTTAAGATTGACTGAGTAGATAAACTATACAACCACTTTTTGGCATTTTCCTTAAGGGCAAAGTTAATTAGCCTAAGTTTTACAACATCTTCTGAAAGTTCATGCATTCTCATGGTATCACATACTTCCTCAAATTCTCTAATAAAAATATAAGCATCCTCAATTCCTGTGAATTTAATAAGCATGTTGATAATCTAACGCTTAATCTCAAAACTGGCCGCATTTGTTTGGGGTAGTTGAATGCATGATGGTTGGACAGATCCAATTGGGTAGCAGTATTCTCTTAGGCTAAGGAGATGTTCTAATTCCTTCATATTTACTTTTCTTGGTCAAGGGTAGGATCTAGATCTATCCTTACTAATCGATCGAACTCCCCTTTTCAAGTTGCAAATTTAATTTTTTTTAATGTTATGTAGAGAGAGAAGAGAAGAAGAGGGAAGAAAGAGAAAGAAAAAGTCTAAAGATGAAAACCTAAGGAATCCTAGATCTAGAGACGATAGAGAAGAGTGTCTTAATTAGGTTAAAGTTTCTATTAGAAAAAATAAGTTGTCAAGCACTGGACTCTCTACCCTAGGATTACATTATATCTAGACAGCTCCTAACTGCTAAGGTTGCCTTTGAATCTTCGAAGTCATATACTAACTAGCAATTGGCCAGGTAAGGATAAGGTCAGTGGGGTCCCCCGTTGCTTTCCTTACATATCAAATTAATTAGCCAGTCAGACAATAAAACCAATTAAAGATCCACTTTCCTTCAGGCCTGCATCATCCTTGAACCCATTTCTTAGACACCAATGAACTAGTTATTATTGAGCTGGTCCAACTCTCACGATCTCTTGTCCTAGTGAGCTCGAAAGTCCTTAAGGGCCACCATCTAATTAATTTTAAATTAATGGCTTAGGATTATGCAATATGCGATAGTTTGTGGGCTAAGGAAGGGTGATAAAATTTTCACCTTATGTTTATTAGGGGTTGCGCTTTTAAAATATTTTATGGAAATGCAATGCAATTCAAACAAGGTGTCTAAATAAGTTAGGAAGTTTTTAAAGTTTATTATTTGTTTTCTTATTAATTATGTTTTATGAAAAGTGTCTTAGGGTTTTCTTTTAGGTTCTTTAAGGTAAGTTAATTAAAAAAAAGTTAATTAGATTAAAAGTGAATTTGTAACAAGAAGAAAAATAATTTTTTTAATGTTAAAAAAGAAAATAAGAAAATCTACTATTCAACAAAAAAGGATTTTATTTTTTACTCTTTTCTTTTTATATAGACGCATGAATAATAATGAAATAATAAAAAAATTAAAAATAAGAATAAAATTAAGAGATAATTTGAGAATTTTTTTTATTTTTTTAATTTTTTTTTGTGAACTAATCATGCTTGGATCCTCAGCAACATTGTCAAAATTTTGATCATTGTCGTTGGCAATCAAAAATAAAACCTACTTACTACCATAGCTAGTGGTGAATCGGATCGTATCCTCAAGGATCAAGAGCAATTATTTTATAAAAAAATAAAATTAAATTAATTATAGAGGATTAATGTAAGAGTAGTGGTTATTAAAAGATAACAACTAATTAATTAATGAAATCAAGACAGCAGGAAAGGTAACTCAGAAATCCGAATCTACCCTACAAATAAGTTTTATCTTTTTTTCTTTATGTCAGAAATTATCTCAGAATAATTTCTCTTGTCAGGCACGGGCCGTATTAGAAGATCATGGCATGTCCGCTTAGAATATAAACTATCTAATTATTTATAAAATTAGAGGTCTAAACTACCATACTACGATCTATCTCTCTTAGGCACATACCGTATCCTGAGATCATGGCATGTCGATAGAGGGTATATGCCGTGTATACTAAATCAAAACCTCGATCAAAAAAATAACTCAAAAGATATATGAAAAAAAAGCATAATTTTTATTGCATAGAAATTAAGAATAAAAGGAAAGATAGAACCTGGTTATAGGCTTCATCATCATCCCAAATTAAAGGAATCTAGCCACGCATTGCTGCCGCCAGCAGCATCCATAATAATTTTTCTTCTCTAGGCCTAAATACAATGATCTAAATAAAAAAAAATAAAAAGAACTTTGGAGAAAACTCCTTCCCCTGACTACTGCATAAGGTCCTCCTTTTATAGAGCTTGTCTAGGGCTTCCTTTCAGTCAAAGTTGGAGTCAATCAGGTTCAAAATCGTCCATATATCTTGAGAAAACTCCTTAGTCGTCCGTTTTATATCACCTGCCTTAGTTTGTATCAAGAATTATTCAAAATCATCTCTTTCTTCCTTTTTGGGCAAACAGAGTCCTGATTTGAGTATTATCTGCATCGTTGGACTCCAAAAATCTAGATCTTTCCATTCTCCTTTTATGCAAACATCCATAAAAAGTATCAATTATTAATAAATTAAAAGTAATTAATATTTATTTTAATGGTTAAATTGGGATAATAAATAGACATATCAGTGGGTAAACTGATTGAACCTCTGCGCTGGGCTTCTGGAGCGCTGCCTCAGTGGTGGAGCCGTTTGGCGGCGGGGCGGGCTCGCATGGCGAGTCGGTCGGCTTTTGTCTGAGCCTTTCTTTTCTTTCTTTTTTGTTTGTTCTGCTTGAGCCGATCTTCTGGATTCTTCGACCCTGGCATATTTATCCACCAAGGTCATCATATCGAAGAGGCTTCTGGGGTAATTTACTTCCATTGCTAGGTAGAAATCTTCCTCCTTCAATACTCCGCCTGCTAGAGCGGACATAGCTACCTCATGATTGAGATGGTCAACTTTCAGTATGGCCACGTTGAAACAGCCTAAGAAGCTCTTTAGAGACTCTTTCTCATTGTTTTATCTCGAAGAGGGAGTCCGATCTTTGTCGGTAGCGATGCCTGCTGACGAATTGGCTGGTGAAGGAGCTGCCAAATTCATCAAAAGAGTTGACAAAATTCGGCTTTAAGGTGCCGAACCATACCCTGACAGGCCCTCTAAGAATTTAAGGGAATGCTCAGCATAGGATTGCATATGAGGCTCCGTGGAATAGCATGATGGATCAGAAGCTGCTCAGATGGTCGTCTGGATCGGTGGTCATATTGTATGGCTCGATGACGAGGAGCTTTATGTGTGGCAGGATCGCCTCGTTCATGATCTTATCAGTAAAGCGCGGATCCTATTCCACCCATGGTTCTGGATGAGAAGCGTGCTTGACAATGTCTAGTTCCAGGCGCATCTCCTGGATCTTCCACTCGATCACCTCATTTTGAATAGCCAGAGAGGCTGGGCGGGGATATCGTAGTCTTGGCGTTGATTTGTGGTAAGAAGAAATCGGGGATAAGGAATGGGCCCAGCGAGGCCAAGGCAAACTCCTGTCTCCGACTTTTGATAGAATAGGCTCCACTTCCCCCTTATGGCCAAGCTATCTGGGGGACTCGTGACCGCAAATTGGTTGGGTGGAGGAGCTATTGGTTGAACCGGGTCTGCTACTCCACCTGGATGTTGCTGGCTGGGCGCAGCTGGGGAGAGGACTCCATGAAGGCCCTGCACCAACTGCGCTAAGGGCTGAACTTGTTGGACCAACGTGCTGAATTGGTCCTGTGTAATGGGGGTTGCGAGTGATGACGGAGCTTCGGGTTGAGGCGATTGTGAGGACGTCGTATTTTGCATGGGATCAGGCCTTTGAGAGGCGGCCTGGTTCGGAGCATCTACAGTTGTCCTTTTGCGATTTGCCATTGTCCTTTTTGCTTGAACCTTTTCTCCAAATTTTCAAGTTTTCAGGAACTGGGGCCTTCCTCTAGCATCAACTGTTGCTGCGGATTTTCTTTCTCCAACCTAGGGTCGAGACTGTAGTGCACATCGAGATCTGGGTTGCGTTCTCCCATCATTATAGATCTACAAAATAGTCTCCTTGCAGGGATTAAGGTGGGTGGTCCTTGCAGAAGACCCTCCGATGCCCAACTTAGTACAAATCTTTGGCCATAAAAGTTTTGTTAAAGAAGGACACCGCAGAGAAAGGTCTTCGGAGAGCAATGGCATTGGTAAGGGTTTCTTAGTATGCTTATGTACTTTTTGAGGGTCTTGGGACCTGATATTTATGCACTGCGATGGTAAGTTGTTACCTAATTCCTCGAGCGCAATTGTGAAAAGTGGCAACTGACAAGGATGATAGATGCATACCTTATTAGAGAATACGAGATCCTGTTGATCATAGAGGGGAGTTGTCGTATTCGGTCCCTGTTTTTGTTTAGGGAGGCTCATTCCGAGATCTTTATGATTGGCGCGATGTGTTTTTCGAGATATTCGTATGAGGATGATGTTTATCTCGAGGAGCTGGGGCTCAGTCTTGCCGAGGTTTAGAGAGTGTCCGACCCTGCAGAGGTTCGAAGATGGCTCGGCCCTACTGAGGTATGGAAATGCTCGGCTCTGCCAAGGTTCAGAGGATGCTTGGCCCTACCGAGGTATAAATATTGCAATTGATGTAGTTGTCCTTTTCTGCAATGGGGAGTGAACTTTTTCTGAGTCTCGTAGATGATGGGCTATAGCCCAGAGATGGGCCCTACTATTACTACATTCGTCCATTGATGTGGAGACAATTTTATGCCGCATTAGTAAGAATAATACCGTAAGATATCCCTAAAATCCTGATTGGAAGAGGAGTTTTTTAAAGTAATAAAAGCAAGAATTTAAAAAGGTTTTCAACATCCTTTCAAATTTTTTAACGGAAATAATTTTAAACTTTCAAATATGAAGATTTGTGTGAATTTACTTTCCTTTTTTTAAATTAAGTATAAAATCTTTTTGTTTTTCCTATATTTTATAAAAATTTTAAATAATAAAAGGTTTCAACTTTATCTTTATTTTTATTTTCTTTATTATTTTTTATACTTTAGAAATTACCCTCTTTTTTTGAGGGAGTTGGGACCAGGTTTGCAGTAACAAAGATCATCATAATTTAACTTTGATTTAAAATAAAAATTTTGAAATAAAAATTGTGCATAAATTTATTAAAAAAAAAACATATTTATAAATGTTTTGCAATGGAAATATTATCTTTAGCTCCTGATTTATTTTATTTTATTTTATTTTTCTTGGTTTTTAAGGAAATTTCTCCTTTGCTTTTGGATTTGAAAAAAAAGAGGAAGATTTTTTTTTTTTTGGTACATATGGATCATCACACCATTCTAGTACGAGTCAAGCCTGAGAGGTCATAAAATAAAATTTGTTTAAGTATAATAGGGCATGGGTCCCCCTGCTGCTACCTCCAATATCTAAAATGATGGGCCATGAAAATAGTAACCCAGTCGGTCGCTGAGTTGGATTCTTTGTAGATATGACGAACCAGGACCCTATGTACATCTTGAAGGGTGAGCAAAATATCCTGAATCAAGGGGTTGACTGGCAAGTGGTCACACGGATCTTTTCTATCCATCGAATAATGAGTCCGCGAGCTCTAAGAACGCTAGTGGCATAGGAGATGCCAACCCAAGCTGCATATTGCTCGACCAGTAGAACAGAAGAGTCTAGAAGGCCAAATCCACTTGCCGCTAGCGTAGCTCCATCTAACCCACGATGACAAAGGCCGAACCAGCAAATCTGCCTCTGACACTACCATCAAAGTTGATTTTGACAAAGTCTGGGGATGTGGGCTCCCAAGAAATGAAGACTGTAAGACGATGCACTGCCAAGGCAGCAGGGGAGTCCTAAAGGCCAGAAATATCAGAATCATGGACTGTACGGTAGAGTGTATACTCAGTTGATAAAGAGCTAGCTTTCCTTAATATCCTATGGAGAGGAACTGTCTCATCAATAAAAATAAGAAGATTCTAAGACAACAATATATGGTAAGCTATGTAAGCCCAGGTAGCACTCCTCTGCTGAATACTCCTTCAAATATCGTGACGAATGAAGCATAGGAAAGACATCGATCAAGGACTAATATAGTCCTTCCAAAGGTGAAGCTTCAAAATCTGCCATATCTGTCTAGTTCTGAAATAGATGAAGATGATATGATCAATAATTTCTTTTTTTAAACTACATAGAGGATATATAGGCTGAATAACTAAGTCTCTTTTAAAGAATAGAAAATAAGTAGAAAGACAGTCACATGCCACCTTTCAAAATGAAGACCTACTTGAAGCCATAAGATCCCCGGTAACCGCATAAGTTATTTCGGCTAATCTATTTCGCTAACCTAAACTTTGGGACGGAGCCTTCACGGAGAGCTCTTTTATTAGAATTTTGACAACCAGCGCGTTGACAAAATCCAGTGAAGATCTAGAAGCAGCGCCGTAGCAGCGATGATGCCTCCGGTCCACCACCCCTTCAATCTCATCCAGAGATTGGTGAAGACGCAACCCGGTTCCACCGCTCGCATCTTCGACCTCCTCATCTCCACCTACGTCCGATCCCAAAACCCCGACCTCGCGGCCCTCTACCTCCACCGCATGCTCCATCTCGGCCTCCACCCCAACACCACCATCTTCAACGACCTCCTCCACCTCCTCCTCGCCTCCCACCGCTTCCCCGAGGCCCGCGCCCTCTTCCAACAAGCCCGACGTTGGCTCCAGTTCGACAGCCACAGCTTCGGCATCATGATCCGAGGTCTCTGCCATGCCGGAGAGCTCGGCGAGGCTTCGGAGCTGTTAGCCCAGTTCGACGAGAGTGAACCCGATGCGGTTTTGTATACTACTTTGATCGATGGATTCTGTAAAAATGGCGACCTGGACAAGGCAAAGATGTTGTTTGCTAGAATGAGAGAGATTGGTTTGATCCCTAATGCGTTCACCTACACGACAATGATCAACGGGTACTTCAGAAAGGGCCTTAGAAATGATGGGTTTCAGCTCTATGATGACATGAAACGAGAAGGTACACATCCCAATCTCTACACGTATAATTCATTGATATCCCAACGTTGCAAAGATGGAAGTTTTGATCTTGCATTTAATCTGCTCGACGAAATGGGTGAGAATGGAGTTTCGTGTAATGTCGTGACGTATAATGCTTTAATCGGCGGGCTATGCAAGCAGAAGAAACTACGAGATGCTGAGAAGTTGTTCCGGAGAATAAGACGGAATGGACCGTGGCCGAATTTGGTTACATTTAATATACTTATTGATGGGTATTGTAAAGCAGGGAAAATATCGAATGCTTTGGATGTATTGGATCAGATGAAGGCAAGCGGCTGTTCTCCAAGTATCGTTACTTATAATGTACTCATTGCTGGGTTTTCTAGGGTGGGGGACTTTGTAGGGGCTGCCAAGGTTTACAGGGAAATGAAGGAGACTCGCTTAACTCCTACTAAAGTAACTTATACTATTCTTATCGATGCTTTTGCTAGAAGGAATGATATGGAGAGGGCATTTGAGATGTACCAGTCCATGGAGAGAGCTGGTTTGGAGGTGGATGTCTACACCTATGGTGTTCTGATTCGGGGGCTGTGTTCAGGAGGTAATATGAAGGATGCGGGGAGGCTGTTCAAGTTGATGAGAGAGAAGGCACTGAAGCCGAATAACGTGATCTATGACATGATGATCTATGGGTATTGTAGGGAAGGCAGCACATACCGGGCTCTGAGGTTGCTTAGAGAAATGAGGGAGGACGGAATGGTCCCTAATGTTGCTAGCTACAGCGTAAGCATTCGTGTTCTATGCAACGAGGAGAAGTGGAAAGAAGCTGAGGTTCTGCTTAATGAGATGCTGATATCTGGCCATCAGCCATGCGGGTCCATCTATAAAGTACTGTCAGATGCAAAGTTAAAGTGCTCATAAAAAGGTTTCTGATGAACAAGCTAAGCTAATCCATGTGCAGCTACTGCCTTGACAAGACAAATGATAGGGATTCAAGGGAAAGATGCTTGCGGCATTGGCAGCAATCAATGCCAATAACCATTGAGCTGATCATAGCATCGACAAGTTATTAAGGATGTGAGCCTTTGATAAAGAATATATATGGAATCAATCCTTATAGACTGACTCAAGCCCTTTCCCATCTCATTTTTCGGAATGTAATTTGCCTGTCTAGTTGCATGCAATGTATCATTTTAGCATGATGAATGATGCTTTATTCTTTGAAAGAAATGTGGGTAACCTTTCATTGGATGGCTGTAGAAGAATAGCCAGAAAATGTTATGCAGAAGCTGCATTTTTTACAGACAGCAGTGCATCACAAGATGTTAAAAGTATCGCACACATTATGGATTGCTGATGTCATGTCAATTGATTCAAGCTCTTCTCATCACATGCTTCAGAGTTCAATCTACTGTCTACTTGAATGCAGTCGATATTTTTTAAGATGGAAAGTGATATTCAACTGCCAGAAGGCAAGATAGTTACCTTTTCTTTGGATGGTTATAGAATGCCCACTAAACTGTATGCAGAAGCTGCATTTTGACAGTGGTGTATCGCAGAGATTCCATGCACATTTATGAATTGCAGATGGTGCGCAGATAGCACCATTCATGGGTCACAGAGAGAAGGATTGAAGTCAGTAAATTGAGACAGAGGCACTCAAGTTCTGTTGGCTTTTGAATTTGATATCTTAGTTTAGTGGGGCTGGAGGTCTCATAATACATGACCGGTGATTAATGGATGATGTTGTCATAGATGGTTGAGTTTTCCCTTACGCAGAGTCTGAATTTAAAGTAGGTAGATGAGGTAGCAAAACAAACCAACTGTTGTGATTCAAGTTGCTGTTGGAAAGCATGCGGCGTCTTCAACATTGACAGTGTGTAACATCAAGAACATTCAAGTTGATTGCAGCCCGAACAGCCTATCAGGACATGAGCCCTTGCTAAAGAACATGGGAATCAAGCCATGTCGACTGATTCAAGCTTTCTGATTACTTGCTTCAGAATGCAATCTGTTGTCTGGTTGAAAATATGCATTCGATCCATTTTAAGATCGACAGTGGCATTCAACTCCTCAGAATAGAAATATGGATACCTTTCCATTGGACGGTTGTAGAATGTACATTTTGACATTAGTATTTCACAATATGTTAAAAAGGTATCACACACACTTCTGAATGGAAAATGACATGTTGATGGATTCAAGCTCATTCTCATCACATGCTTTAGAATGCAATCTGCTGTCTACTCGAATACAGTCGATTCATTTTAATAAGAGAAGTGATATCTAACTGATGCGAGGCAACAACTCCCATTGGATGGCTGTAGAAGAATACCATTGGGATGGCAGTAGTCAATCAAAGATGATATAATTCATGGATCATGGAGAGAAGGATCGAAGTTAATTAAGCAAGGCAGAGGTACTCGAAGGTTTGTGAGTTCTATGTTCTGGAACCGCTCTCTTAAATAAAATGAGTAGAAATGATGCAAAGCAACCTAGAGTGATGCTCTCGCAATGACTCGTTGGCTCAAAGACAGGACCATACAGAGAATGCCACCCGACGCCCTCGGTCCATCAGGCACCAGACGCTCACAGAATTCACCGGGGCCACATAAATGTGGGCCTGGATTACATTAAATGTGATTTTTTTTCCCCTGTATTTAGAATATAATTTTTTTAAGACGTAAGATACGGAAAGCCCAATTCGTTCCTCCATTAGCAGCGAATTTGAATCTTAAGCAATTAATTCACCTCGATCTATTCTGTTTACTCTTTTATTATTATTATTATTATTCCTATTTTTGAACTCCAAAGCGCAAGACTGCATCTTAAATAAATGGAATTGGTTTAACAAACATTATTTAGTTGCTTATTCTGTGTTGAGTCATTAAATTCACTATATAATTTTTTTGAATAATCTAATCTAACTCCTAGATCGATCCACAGAACTTAATCAGTTATTTGGTTCGAGCATATGATTCGCTACCATTTTTCTTAGTATACAAGCAAATCAAACACAATAACTTAGCATTTAACATCGCAATCTCTTGTGTTTTAATACGACGTAAAGAAATAAGTTATTAACGTCAGGCCTAACTTTCTTTCAGAATCCTTGGGCAAACACACGAACACCAATCACAGTTTAAACAGATCTGGGCCGTCCAAATCCCACCGATCGCTTTCGATCATTTCGCCGACTCTCCCCCCCAATCCGGTCGTACATCCAACGAACCGCATTTAATCCATCAACTCCGCCAACCAAATCGAGACCGTTAAAACCCTGCAGCTTCCACTTTTACCTCCGGTTAGTTGTAAGGTCCCTCTCATGGCCCCCCGACCCTCGCAACGACTTATTAAAACCCTTGCCCGGCATCAGACAGCCCACGTAAACCCGAGGACGATCCGACGGCTGCCAATCGCCCCTGGGCCCTAACCATAAAAGAAGACTGCCATTTGAGGTTTTATTAAACCAGTTCGGCAACGGTAACGGGCGCCGCCAGTGACCGTTACCCACTTGCCAGCTCGCTTGATGGTCATCTCTGACGGCGGGCGTCATTACGCCGTGACGCGGTCTCCTTCAGTTATCGTTTCTTTCCTCCCTAAATACTAGTTTTTAGTATTTTAATCCCCGACCCCTTCTCTTCCTTCCCTTCAACGGGCGAGGTTTTTTACTTTTTCTTGTTATTTTGAAAGACTTCTCCGCTTCGCGAGAGCTTTCTTCGATTCGAGGGTTTCGAATCTCTCCGGCTCCTTCCCCCTCGCAAGCTCTCCGGCGATCCCCGCCGCCGCCTCTCGGCCGAAGGTGCTCGATTCCTCGATCCTCTGCGGTTCTCTCGGCCTAGCCGTGGAGGGATCCCAGTTCTTGAATTCACATCGGCCGCGCTGGATTGTTCCGCCGCGGCTTCTTGATCCGTCCCCGCCTCGATTCCACTGGGTTCGTGGTCTGAAACCTCGGAAATCTGTTGTCTTGTTCCAGTTCCCGATCTTGCTGCTAATTCGTGGGGCTGTTGAATTGGGATTCGAACGTTGGGAGTTCTTTTGGTTAGCTTGTTAAATTATCGTGTTGATGGGTTCTTGGGAGTGATGCTGGAGTTGTTGGGGTGGTTTCTTGATTTCGGATACGGAGTTGGCGAGGTGATCCAGGGAGGTGATGGCGGCTGTTAAGGTGGAGCAGAGCTGCGTGGAGAACAAACAATCAGCTGCCGGTTCGAGTTCGTCTCTTTCTGAGGGAAGTTATGGCTTTTCTAGAATGTCCCCTGCTGTTTCTAGCCCGGCGTCATCTTCGCCATCGCATAGGTAATGATCGATTTGGTGAATTTTGATGTGGGCCAGATCTTTCTTGCTATAGTGCTGTATCTGTTCTTGATTAGATTCATGATCTTTTCTTGTTTCTTGGATTCATTATGAGTTTGGATTTAGAAAGCTGCAAGTTTAAGGTGGTGACGTGGATGCTCAACTGCTGCAATCTGTAGGAAAGAGGACTTAGTTCTGTATTGATTATTAGGGTTTGGTTTTTCTTGCTTTGTCTGTTATTATGTTTATTGCTTACGCTTCCAGATTGGACCAATGTTCCTGCAGCTTTAGATGGTTTTTATGTCAGAAGTGCAATATATTATAAATAAATGTACACAGTTTCCAAGAGTTGTGACTTATGTCATACAAAAAGACGTGCATGCAGTAACACAAGAAAAAGACTCGTGTCTTCAATTTGCTAAAAAGGTTTAAAGATTGTCTTCAGAAAATAGCAAAAGTTATTGTTGTTCATGTTCTGCTTAATGTTGTGCACTTTTAACACCTGTGCACTTTGCTTGCTGCCTGTTAAAACTACTTCTATTTAACCATGCCATCAAGGCACCTGTTTTGGATGTAAATGAGGATCTATCATCAAGCATAGCCCTTTAAAATATTGAAGATCCTGAAGGCATCAGTTAGACCTTCAGATTTTATATAACATGCCAATCATATTCTTTTGGAACTGTCTTGATAAAAATGAAAACTGTTGTGGGATACATGAGTCTAATATTTTTAATATGATGATAGAAGGCGGTAATTACCATTATCAAAGGAAAAAGATTTAGTTCACTTGATAAGCAACTACTACATATGAAAAGAAAGGAAGAGCAATGATCTAATCATAAACTTAGCACTAGTTTAAAAAAGCTGCACAGTGATCTAAGCATAAATTTTGTGGCTGAAGTAGGTAAATTGCTTAAAAGTTCTCATTTCTTTCCTCTATTATTCCAATCTATCCCACTGTCTGTTCCCTTCAATTTTTCATTTTGACACTGCCATTCTTCCCTATCAGTGCTCCACTTGCAGAAGTAGTACTTAACTTTAAGAATTATGCTCTTTTGTTGTCACTAATTCTAGAAGCACTCCTTAAAATTTCTCCACCACATTATGCTTATCCTTTACCATTTTAATTGACATAGTTTTCTGATCTTATTTAGAACCTAAATTTTCATTGTTGCTAGTTTACAACTAAATATGATGCTCCATAGATTCATCAATAATTTGGGCCACCCTTTGTCAACAAGGTAACCCATTTGATGTGATAACATATTAAGCCTTTTACATTTATTTTAAATAGATATAATTATGGCGTTTTTGTTGATGATAATCCAATGCCTTCTATATGTCACCAAATGCAACAGCCAGCTCATGCTTAACTTGTCAGAATCCTCTTTATCATGTCATAGTGACCCAAGCAAGTGAGAAAACTGTGAACTGTTTTCTCTGCAGTATTCTGTACCATAACAGTGAAGGCCTTTATCATCATAATACACATTAGCATCCCTCATGTTGGATACCATTTTGGCTAGACTCATCTCATCCAACATTCTGCTTTCTGAGTTTTGTGTACAACTTGTGTCTATATTTATTAGTGAAATCATTATTACCTGTTTGCAGTCAGTCACAACCCATCGTCTATATTTATTAATAAAATCATTATTACCTGTTTGAAGTCAGTCACAACCTATCTTTTACAATATGAATGTTGAATTGCAATTATTCTTGAATTGAAGTAATTCTTTAGCCAGGTTTTTGTTTACCTTTAGATTGTTAGCATTTCCGGTATTGGTTAGTGATTATTGAACTTCAAATCATTTAATGGATTGAAATTGCTACCATTCCTTCTGAGCCCAATGTGGCCCAGCTGCAGCAAAGTGTTCAACAATTAGTGAAATTTCTTACTTTAACAACCTTTATTTTAATTTCTAGTAGACATAATGAAGTAATTTTTTGGATCATTTGGATTCTATTTTTTTTTTTTAACCCTCTATGTTTGATAAGATTGCATACTTCTGCTTTCAAAGTATCCAGTGTCTTCAAAGTAGAATTGTGAGACCAGTTATGGTAACCTTATTTACAGGAGTGCTAAGAAGTAACAATTTCAGTAAAACTATGCATGAAACTCATTCCAAAAAGGAAAACATGTCCCTTTTTATGACTTAATTCTACTCATAACCCATTTCTCAAACTAAGATTTCCCCCAGCAAAGAATTACTGAAACTTTTTATGAAATTACAAAATTCAAATTCCAAATTCCAATCGAACCTTCATGTAATACCCTAAACCTAATGTCTTAGCTTCCTAACCTCACTATTATGTTAACTGGGGATTTTTGGCTTAAAGTTTGCTGAGGATTAGATTCAAAAGCTTGATCTATATACTTATATTCCTCAAATAGAAATCCTAATTCCAGTCACACTCAATTAAAAGTGGAGGAGATATGGACTGCTATAATGGAGAAAGATATGGATGGAAAAGGTTTTTTTTTTTTTTTGACTAGAATAATTTCTACATCATGTAGTCTCCAAAGTCTTTCAACATGGTTGAATGTTCATTTAGATTTCAATCACTCTCATTTGGTTTCCAAATGAATTGTGGTTTGTCACCTTCTTTACAGTTATTCATCTCATTGGCCTTTTGAATTCCTTTTATAGAAGTAGTAATAACCTTGTGTGACCATGGTGATATGAACACAAAGGACTTCTGATAGCTTTGCTACTGAAATTATTGATAGAAAGCAAGATAAGTTGCAGAAGTTTTGAGTTTTGAACCCAAAATTTGATGGCAATATAAGTGGAAAAGGTTAGAAGAAAGCTTTCAGGATATTCTGAAAGGCAAGCGTAGAAAATGATGGTTGTTGAAATTTCTTGCAGCCTTAATATTTTTGTTTTTGAGTAACAAGTAGCTTAAGCATTTCAAGTGCTGTAAGTGGGGTTTGATGACATAAAGATATATGAGACTTCAAAAGAGATCAATGAATGATCTGAAGATAAAGAAGAATAAAAGTGAGAATAGTATCTGATTGAATATTCAGCTCTTTCTTAGAGCCATCACTGAAAGTGTCTCCTGGATTTGTTATCATGAGGGAAAAAAGCATCAACCTTTCTTGACAAGTCAAACCATTAAGCTTATAATGAAATCGAGTTGTATTTAAAAATAAAGCATAAATGGCCGTACTTGTCAAACCTGTCATACTCCAATGCATGACACTGCAGGAATCCTGTTGCAAACATAAATTCTTTATTAAAGTAAAGAAAAGAATAGTTGACCGTATTCAGTAGAACTTGTATTTAGAGTAGTATGAAACATGCATTTGTTATGGAGCTCATTATATTGACGCCTAAACTGCTTAATCCTTGGGACTTTATTAAATAAACCTGCAATTTTGACAGGACTTTTACCTTAATCCTGCCCGAATTAGGGCTCATACAAACTAGAGGAATCATGTAACTCACACAGGGTGTGTTTTCCCTAAGATATAGAGTTGAAAGGTCATGTGATGATGAAATGAGTCATATCTTATCTATAAAAAAATAATGGAAAAGTAGATATGATGAGTTTGAATGCATTGACTATATTGAAGACATAATAATTTATTTGCTGAAACTAGCAGGTGAGAGCACATGTTTCCTTGTGTTAGATTGTTAGGAGATGGTCTTTCATAATCAGGATGTTGACACATAACACTCGTTTGTTTTGTGACCACCCCCACCCCCCTTCCCCCTCCTTTAAAAAAAAAATGATGGTCATCCAATGACCCAAATTGCGCTATTGTTCTCTCATATTGGTATGGTACATGTTCAATTTCAACCCTTTAACAGGGCTCTGGTTTTGCTTTCCTTTGATATGATCTTCTACTCCATAAGTTTGTAAGGTTTTATTCTGATGTTCTTGTGATCTGTCATTACAAGATCCATGAGATTTCTCCTGAATCTGATCAAGGTTATTCTATTGCATCTATATAAACATTTATATAGGATTAGATTGTATTAGATAGTGGGAGAATTATTTAAAGACTTTGTATTCGCTATGAAGGTGGCTAGACCACAATTGTCAGTTAGTTCCATGCAAAGGTGCTCTGATTATCCTAAATATACATAAAATGCAACTAACTCAACTCATCTAAGCCTTTTCCCAACTACATGGGATCGGTTACATGGATCTGTTTTCTCCACTCTGCTCTATTCAAAACTAAGTCGACACCCAAATTACTCAATATGCATAAAATGCATTTGAATGCATTTGAAATATTTGACAAGTAAAGTATTTAAGAAATGTTTGATTCATGATTAAAACATACATACTTTTAGATGTATGTGGAGTTGATATCAAGGGTTGAATGGTTATTTTCATAGCCATTATAATGCAATTGCACAAACTATTTTCCAGTATTTTTGTGTATTAAAACAATGGCTCATAATAGTAGCTGCCCTGTGAGATTTTTGAGTTGTACAATCACTCCTAGCCTTTCCCAAAGAAGCTTTCAAGAGGAAAAACTTAAAGTGTGAAATAAAACAAGGGTTTTGGAGGGGTTGGAGTACAAAATAAAAGCAATATACTAGATTATCGTCTTTTTATTAGGGATATTGTTGATAGACCAGTGAATAAGTAGATAGAATTATTGCCAACCATCAATAAATGCAATTTTTTTCAATTCATCTTTTGAACTTTTAATTGGTTCTCTTGACTTGTTTTTGGATACATTTACCTTATTCTGATGATTATTTCATCTTTATTCTATTGATCATCAATTCATGGTCATTCTTTATTGTTTGATGCAACAATTTAATTTCCAATAGTAATATGGATTTTGTTACTAATTTTTCTTTTTTCATTTTAACTCTAGGAGGACTAGTGGCCCAATAAGGCGAGCTAAGGGTGGTTGGACACCCCAAGAGGTGAGAAGTTTTGTTGCAGTTCTTTTTTTTTATGTCTATATATCACACAACGTTTATAAGCTGTCCAAGATCTTGATGAAGATGACTTTGGAGAAGGTTTAATCAAGTTTTTATATGTATTTACTACTTAGTCCCACATTTATGCTTTGCAACTATTATATTAAGGAGTTTTGTTTCAAATATTCCTTTTTTACATGAGAAGGATTTTTTTTAAGGAAATAGAAATGGGAGGGGATGACCTTTCAGTCAGCCACCTGGGTGTAGGTGGCATTCGAGCCTTGGTCATTGGGCACCACAGCCCAATGACTTCACCCGCTAGGATAGTTGGCACCCATGCATGATAAGGAAGATACATGTGAATCTAAAAGTTGCATCTCCTTGTACCATGTGTTTTCAATTGCTGGGATAATCATGGTTTCATATTAGATATCTATATCTTAAACTCGATTACATTACTTTCACTTGGTCTTCTTTGTCTTAATTGATGTCCCATGGATTTGACTTCTCAAATTTGAAGATTGCTTTGGCCACAGTACCATTGAATTTTTAACTACTTGGATGATTGAGTAATAGCAATATTTTTCTATAATTCTCATGATTATACATTACCAATTTTGCTACCTTATGTGCGCCACAGGATGAGACTCTAAGGAAAGCAGTTGAAGCTTACAAGGGAAGATGTTGGAAGAAAATAGGTTTCTACCTACTTGTTCTCTCTTTCATACTTTTGTTTGATACCTAATTGAAAGCAATCTGAATGTAATAGATTTTTTCAGTTATCTATAATTTGGCATAGAGCTGATTTTGGTTGTGCCTTTTAGTTTAAAAGAATTGATAGAAGGGATGGGACTTTTGCTTTTAACTTAGCCAAAAAGAGATATAAAAAGTAGGAAATATGAAGGTCTGTGTAAAAATCCAAAGCATGAAGTTGCACTGCACATTAACCTAATGCATTTGGTTAGTAAATACACTGAAGAGCTGACATGTCATGAAGCCTTGAAAAATGCAATAATTCAGTAAGCAAGACCACAGAAAGGGGTAGTACCCAAAGAAAGGGGCATGATAGGCTTGTCAAGGAAGCTTAATGATCGACTATTGGTACGAAATATGAGATTTGCAATAAATACCAACAGATTAATGTCATAAATACTAAAGCCATCTTTCTGGTTACAAGTAAGAGCTGATAGGTGAAAATTTTCCAGTCTGAGCTCTCTGTCACTTGCTTATCGAATCACTTGCTCATTCATGAAGGAAAGAGGGGTGGGTTCTCGTGTGACTAACTTTTTGCTTGGTGATTTTGAGTAGTAAATTGAGATGCAGTTTTGGTGTGAGCGGGAATAAGATACAGACTAGTCAGAATTGATGGTGCCCTTGGGCTCCTGATTAGTTTCATCATCTTAGATCATTCAAATAAATAAATAAATAGGGAGATAGGTCAAAACATCTATAGGAGTAGAGCCTCATGGATGAAAGGCAAACTGATTTAAAATCTATGCAAATGCAGTGGTGTTGCCTTAGCAACGTAAAGCATTCTGATGGAGATAAATTAGATATAATATTTTGAGCTACCATATATGGTGAAAGGGACATGAAAATAATGTTGGGTTGAGCTTTTCTTTCAAATCTTATAATGAGCTGTGCTCCATAATGAAAAATAAAGCAAATCATTGAATAAATCCAGCCTTCTCAACTTATCTGATGATGGACATTGAAGATGTCACCAGTCTTTGGCAATGAAACCTACTAGCTCAGTGTTGGGAGGATGCCGTGAAGGTTAAATTTAATTGGGTGAATTGGCAATTGATGAGCCACTTCCTAATGGTGACTCCTTGAAGTTATCTCAACAATCCCAATATAATTTAAAGTGTCATTGTTGGTAGTTTACAACAATGCAATGTCCATGTGTCAGGGAGATATCTAGATATAGGCAATTAGAAAAAAGGTTATACCACATAAATTGTAACATCTAAGCTCTGATTTATTCACATAGATACAATAACCTAATATTTGGATATTGGCTCTGATAGGTGAAAACATCTGTAGAATTAGAACCTGATGGATTAAAGGAAAACTGCATTGGAATTCTATGCAAATGTGGTGGATGTTGCCTTAGTGACTTCAGTCATCTTTGATAGCGATAAATTAGATATAATATTTTGAGCTACCATACATTGGCTAAAGGGACATGCAAATGATGGTGGGGCAGGCATTTTCTTTCAAATCTCATAATGGCTGGCTCCCTAATGAAAAATAAAGCAAACCATCAAATAAATTCAACTTTATCAACTTCTCTGATGTCATTGAAGAAGTCACCAGTATTTGCCAGTGAAACCTACCTGGCAAAGGCATGCAGAGGATGCTGTGGTGGTTAAATTTAATGGGTAGATTGGAGTGACTCTTTGAAGCTGTCACAACTGTCACAACAATTCCAATGCAACTTAAAATGCCTGTGTTCATAGTGTACAGCAATAGAATGAATCCATGGGCGAGGGAGATATCTATATGCATGCACATAGGAAAAAAAGTTTTAGCCCCTAACTTTTAACATTTGGGCTCCAATTTATTCTCATAAATAGAATCATCTAATATTGTCCTTTAATATAATTATTTATGATTTGTGACTCTGAATAGTGCAACTCATATTTTCAATATGCTGTACTCTTGCCAACTCGAATAATTAGATGAGCTTTGCATATATGTCTCTCATGCATGTTTAGATCAAGATATTTCTTACATGCAAGTTGCTCAAAGGCCTTGAAGCTATGAGCTAATAATCTTTAAGTGGCATGATAGCCTTTACAAGAAGCATTAGAAATCTGATGAGCTTTACTTGACTGTAAACCTGTAACATTTTTCAGTATTCGAAACTAAATTCTCCCTTTCGTAACTTTTTCCTCATGCAATTCTTTTAAGAATTTGGTCTGATTTTCTGGTTGTTTGTATGTGCTTGTGCAGCTGAGTTTTTTCCTGATAGAACAGAGGTACAATGTCTGCATCGGTGGCAGAAGGTCCTCAATCCTGAACTGATCAAAGGTCCTTGGACTTCAGAGGTTTGACGGTGACCTGCTACACAGTTCGGTGACAGTTTTAGCAAATCAATGCTGCAAATAAGTCTTTTTTTTCTTTCCTATTATTCCTTTGCTTTACAGGAAGATGAAAAAATCATTAATCTTGTTCAGAAGTATGGGCCAACAAAATGGTCTGTTATAGCAAAATCTCTGCCTGGTCGCATAGGAAAACAATGTCGGGAGAGGTACGCTCTGAATATTCTGTTTTAGTACTAGTTAACAAACCACTCTTAATATTAGTTCTGTATTACATATATCTTTGAGAAATTTTACAGTCTGTTTGCTGTTTGCTGCTAGCTAGCTATATCACACAGTGTGCAGAGTAACTATAACCAGGCTTTAGGAAAGATTGTGCAATGAATCCCAATAAATGTTATAGTTTGCATTACATGACAATCATTGGACAAATGGTTGCAAATTGCTCGCAGGTTCCAACTCTTTGACCTATAGGAGCCTCATAACTTTTATCTTTGGGAAGAAGATGTCAATAAGAATAGAAAAGTAGAAAGGAAGTGGCACAGCTGTCCTGCCCATCTCCTTATCAAAATAATCAGGAGGCAGGGCCCAAACAGGGAACTTGATTAAGTGATCCTTATTTTTTATATCAAACATTGTATTTTTTTTCCTAGATCCTTTTTTAGTATATTTTTCATTTGCCGTTATAAATTGTTTCAAGGTTTTGTGTTTTCTCCAAGTGGTAAACAAATTTGCAAGATGGGTTGACACCTGTGCTAATTTTTGGCTGTGTATTTGGGTGGGAATCAAAGTTAACTAGAATTTTTTTGGATATATTATCAATATCATGTTTTGTTGAATTATTATATTATCAATAATAGAGAAGTGTAAAGAATTCACAAGATCAATTATTCACAAGGCCTAGCAAAATGGTCTAAAACTCTAAGCTTGTACATCAATTATTCACAAGATCACTTATTATAGTGGAGTTTAGGATATTCACAGGGCAGTGTTGTGATAAGAGATGCTTGAGGTCTGTATCCTTATGTTAAGTGAGACCTTGTAGGAATCCACAGCTATGCTAATGTCTATGCTTCTGATCTGATGCAAAGTGACCAATGCATAATAATTTGAGTTAACGTAGATAAAATTTGCATCTTTTGAAAAGTAGTTTCCACTTTTTTTCCTTGTTTTGATCATTATTATCTGGTATATAAACTATTAAGGAGCATACTTTAAGGGATTATCACCTTCCGATCACCAGTTTTAGAAGTTTTGTATGATTTACTTTGCAAGAACCTTCTCTATGTTTTCAAAATGAGGAAAACATTGGCTTTCTGATTGCCCATGTTGTTTTGGAAATGAAAGCCTTGATCTTTAACAGTTTATTGA
This sequence comes from Calamus simplicifolius, assembly GCA_900491605.1. Lineage (NCBI taxonomy): Eukaryota > Viridiplantae > Streptophyta > Magnoliopsida > Arecales > Arecaceae > Calamus > Calamus simplicifolius. The sequence continues at coordinate 657,836 of UESW01004009.1, forward strand.
TGTAAGACTATCTGTACATTTTTTGATATAAGAAATTAAGTTTCTTATGGTTGTAATTTGCTCTGCATGACATCATAAGACTATCTGTTCTTATCATATCAAATTTGCTAATTCATTGGGTCTCTAACATTTTATTAGGTGGCATAATCATTTGAATCCTGTGATAAAAAAAGATGCTTGGACAGTAGAGGAGGAACTTGCTCTCATGCATGCTCACCGCATGCATGGAAATAAATGGGCAGAAATTGCAAAAGTTCTACCTGGAAGGTATTGATTCTCATGGCCTTGTGATGCTTTTTTTTTTCCTATTTGGATAGTTATTTCCCTTAAAGCAACAAAGTTTCTGTCTGTACAAGTTTTTCTGCTTTAACCGTTGGTAATTACCAAACATCTTTTGAAAACTTGTACCTCATTCTTTAGAAGCTTTATATTGGTTTCTATGATCTTAAAACTTGAAACATATAGATGCACTGCATTCATGAGCATGCGTATAAATTCATTTAAAGCTAAGGAGAGTCCAAGTTGGTAAGCAAACAGATCTTCCAACTACTTTACTAAGATGACAGTACTTAGCAAACATCTTTGAAAGGTTTTGTATATCTCTTTGCTGCTCCTTGAAGTATTTGAAATACTCCTACTTTTTGATTGGGGTAGCAATGTTAGCAAAGTCAAAATGAAGTAAAAGGCTTATCACTTTACCATTGACCTTGTCCACTTTTTTATTGAAATTTTTTATAGTATCAGCCTTCCAATATTCAATTCATAAAAGACATGGATTTTATGTGAATAAGAGGATTGAAAAACATAATTCTTCTAGCAGCGGTTTTTTTTCCCCTCAAAACAAAGAAAGCAATCGGAAGATTCAACTAAGAATATGCCATTGGACATTCATCATGTACATGTGTAGTCTTCACATTCTTTATCTTCAATTATTTCAGAAATCATGTTAAACAAAGTGCAAGATTTATTAGTTTCCTTATACCGAAGGTTTCCAAGCAGATGATCACATATTCCCTACATTCTTGTTCACATGGGTAATTCCTTACAAAAGCACCAGCTGTAAGTCCTAAAAGACAAGAAATCAGAAAGACTCTCTTTTGGCCACCTATTATGTTAATTCTGATGTCACCTTTCCACTGAGAAAACTAACCCCACCTTATAAGAAGCCACCCCCTTCCCTAATGAATGTCTTTCTGCACACTTGGACATGATTTTAATTCCATTCTCATCCCAACCATGAGCTCCTATATCATATCTTTCCAAATGACCTCTTTCAAGCAATTGTCATCATCGCCAACCAATAAAGTTCTGACAAAGGGACCACATGTCCATTTCATAAATTACTTATAGTCCTTTCTTATCCAAGCAAGTAGATGAAGTTATTTTTAACAGAATCACATTCTCTGCCTCTACAAATTATATTGTGCAGCAATTTTCTTTTTAAATCAATTATGAAAAACAGCTCTAAAGTTTAGACATATCTCATACAGGAGATTTGACATAACTGCTTCACTAGGATGATTCTTCCATGTTCCATTAACTTTGTAACAGCCCTTTCTGTGACATGATCTGTTTCATTCTTCAAATTCTATCCAACCCCAAGGGCCTCCATGATGCTCAAATGAAATTCTATCATTGATAATAAATCTTTGCACTCATCATCATCCAGAGAAATAACCACAAGACCCTCAATTGACTATATGCCCTGAATTCACCCAAAGAAGCAGAATATTGTTACTGAAGTTTACCAACTTTCCATGATTATCTTCACAAAAAGATGTTAATGTACCAATACCTCATCATGGTGGCCTTCTCATACACCATAAGGCCTTGATAAGCTATAATATATCCTTCATTTTGGATGACATGGTGATTAACATTTTTAGCTTTGATTAATTTTTTGCATTCATCTTGACTGGATATAATATCTCTCTGTGTATAATCATTGGTTCCTTGGTATCAATTTGGTTTGTGATCACCAATACCAGTTTTCCTATAGATTTGTTCAGCTCTCAAGTTCTTTTATGCTTAATATCTTATTTGCAATAAGCCTTGTTAACATGTACTGATATATACATAACTAAAATGGTAGCTAGATTGACTTTTTCACTATAGTGCTTATTTGTTTACTGGTTGGTGTAACTATCAGAAAAATCATACTAGTATTTTGGTGCCATCAAGAGGAATGAAAGGAATGAATTTCTTCAAGTTGAAATGAGTATAGAGATTTGTTTGTTCTTGAGGACATACTCTTGGTTTGACTATTTGAGGTTTAAATAGTTATATTTATTCACTAGAGTATCAAACTTTTGCTGGATGCTTGGGATTGATGTTTTGCTACACCAGTTTGATGCAAGAGTCCATTCATACCATAGTTTTCTTTTGTAACCATTCTTTGAATTATATCATTTCTGAGGGCCGATCCATGTCTTTCTGGCTTCTATTTGCTTGATTCCTTCTGCTTATTAAATCTAAAGTTGTATACTGCTATAGAATGTGATCACCATTTTATAGAAATGAAACTTCTCATCCTTGGTTGATGGTTTGAGGCTGTCTCAGTTGCTCACGCTAATTACTTTGTGCATGACCTTGCTGTTTATGGCTAGCAGTTATACATTTGTGTAATTGTGTTTATCTGATCTATGTTTTTTCTCTCTCTTTCTTTTTGTGCATAGGACTGATAACTCAATAAAGAACCATTGGAATAGTTCATTAAAGAAAAAGTTAGATTTCTACTTGGCAACTGGTAAACTTCCACCAGTTCCAAAACCTGGTGAGCATAGTGGTTCGAAAGATATGGTGAACCCAGCTAGCGGACAGCTAATTTTTTGTTCAAATAAAGGGTCAGATACAAATGCCAAAGCTTTCTCAGAAACTGCTGGTTCCGCACATTCTGACCTGCCTTCTGAATCATGTAAGTTGGAAGAGCATAAGGAGTTGTTGGAGCCCTCAACCTCAAGAATTTCTTCTTTAGAAGCTTTTATAAGTGTACCAAGAGGAGGATTTAATAGTTCTGCTGTTGAATGCGAAGCAAAAGCCACACAAGTAGATAACATTTGCAATGGATGTGATCCAGGAGTAACATTAAGGAATGATAGCAATGCGGGTGAAATTGATAAAGATAACAAGATACCTGGGATAACCTTTTCCTCTGAAATTTCTTCTACATTTGGTTCTCTCTATTATGAACCACCTCAGTTAGAAGATGTTGGTGTTTCTGTAGCTTCTACTCTTTTAAACACGTGTGATCCCACCCAGCAGTCATACAGTTCAGGGATGGTTACATCTCCCCTTTGCTATTTCACTCCACCCTTTGCAAATGGAAAGAGTTTGGGCCAGCATAGTGCTGAATCCATATTAAAGAATGCTGCTAAGAGCTTTCCTAGTACTCCCTCTATTTTACGAAGAAGAAGAAAAAGAGAAGCAAATACAGCTCTTCCACCTGATAGAACTGTGCAAACGGATCAGATAAAAATCCAAGACAGTTCTTGTACTCCTATAGAAGGAAAATCTGGAAGTGACCCACAGCCCTTGAAGTCTTCAAAACTGTTGTGTACAAGTCCATATAATGATGGAGTTGTGGCATGTAATGCCAAGAGCTTCAATGTTTCTCCTCCATATCAGTTGAGGTCTAAAAGAGCCGCAATTATCAAATCTGTGGAGAAGCAGCTTGATTTTACATTGATGGAAGAGAATATTGATGGTAATACCAAGTCTCAGAGCTTGGCCATCAATGGCAGTCCTCATAGTGCTGATTGCAACAACAACCTTCCAAGCATGCAGGGGAGGAAACTGAGTGAATGTCCAGTTGGATTGGAAAGTTTGGCCAGTGACATGGCCCATATAACAAAGTTGCACACAACCAAGTTAGGCGTGACCTAAGCACAAACTGTAAGTATGAACTTTACTTAAATTAGCAAATGATTTTGTTGTCTATGGACATCCTAGAATGTATTATACAGTTACTTTCCATTGTAACAGTTTTTTCTTTAAAAAAAAAATAACCATCTCAATTATGTGCAAATCAGCAACTTTTGATGATCAAATTCTTAGCAAGCTTTTCATCGGCTTAAAAACTTTTGACAGTTTTAAAAACTTAGTAATTTGTCATGTAATCATTTAATTATTCCATATGAATAGATTATGTTCTAATTTGTCTTTAATTCCTTTAATTTTCTTTTGAATCAATATTCAGTGAGTCTAAATATAAATGCCATATTAAATTATTTCATAGAAGCTATTATTGATACACCACGTCTCAGTATGCTGAACCAACCCATATACTGAGTATACCGACTCTGTGCCAATATAATATCAATACTAGTTTCAGTACCAAAACCAAACCTTATATGTATGTATTTACGCAAATGCATGTAAGTACAGATGCCTGCATGCATTTTGCATGCTAGATCTGTTCAAGTTCAGTTTTTAGGGAGAATTTGGTGCATCCGGTGCACAAAAAAACTAAATTTATTTTCTCTTGACCAAAGAATATTCATATTCTGCCTACTTGCTGATCCCAATAAATGCGGCAAGGCCTTTGGTTGTAGTTATAATTATACACTGCCAATTTTAACTTGAGATCATGGTTTTTTGTATCGGACCATACCATCCAATATGAAACATGTACTATATCAGTAGGGTACTAAGACTCAATATGCCCCCACATCGGGTATGGGTACTGAGGTATGCACCGTACTGATACTCAGTATGGGTACACCAATTAGGTATCAATGCAAGGTCTGATACTATCACTATTGCTTTAGACATCTAAAAGGTTTATATAAATTCATAATGATGTCTCGTTTTGCATAACTTACATGTTATTTGCTACTATATTTCTCTAGTGGTGTAAGTTATGGACGATACTGATGGCCACTTAATTGTGTTCCTTTGTTAACAAAAGGCTATTCAAAATCTGTCAAGTTCAACCTGATTATTTAAAAGCTTATAAGATTACCTTTTTTTTTTTTTTTGCAAGTATTACATGTATGTAATCACGTAGCGTAGTGAATGGAGAAAGCCATTATATTTTTTTATTGATATGGCTTTTTAATTAGCAGTTTAGCAAATTGCAGGCATTTACTTGTTAATTAGTTAGATGTTTTACCGAGTGGTTGGGAGCATCCAATTACAGTGATCAGCAGGATAAAATGGTTAAATCTCAAAATTTTCCTATTGCAGGCTCCATTCTTTGATTCCCACCTGCTTATCACTTCCTCCTCCCTCATCTTAGCTGAAATGAAAGCTACATTGGATTTGATTTTCAATGTCCTATTTGCTTTTGGTCTATGACTGTTGTGGTTATGAATTAGTTGCCGATTATATTCTTTTGTTTTTTGATGCAGGTTTCGAGGTCCACATTTATCCAAAAGGATTGAAGACTTGAGATGTCTTCGTCACCGCAACCATAGCTGCAAACTAGAAATTTCGAGTAAAAACCATTGCAGATTGACACTGTGGAGACAGTGTGGACAAAACCGGTGTCTGCATCGTACACCGAAAGACAAAAGCAAGGAAGCTTGCACGTTCCACTGTTAATTGTATGGATGGCATTTCTCATGTTGCATGCATTTTTTTCAGTACAGAACCAGGATCCATATAAAGTCAACATGTTTAGATGTTAGGGCATCACTTGTACATGAACGTTTTTTTTTTTTTTATTTTTTCCCAAAAAGATAAGTGCCTTTAGAAACCTGTTGTTGAATAAGAGCTTCAGTTGAAAGCATAACATCTCTCACCCGTTTTTTTCCCAATCTTTCTAATAATACCTCAGGTTGCAATACCAAATTCAGCTTGTTTCAAGAATTGCATCATTTGACTGGCCAGCGAAGTCTAGATTCATTCTGCTTTCAGATATTCTATAAGGTAAAAGAATATTGAAATAACAAAAGTTATCAACATAGAATTATAAATACAAGGAAATCAAGGATGCATAGCAGTAAAATTTTGAAATCTTTCTTGAAACGATTTCAAGATTTCCATAGAGCATGCGACAGAAGTTCAAGCTTCCAACCTCCTCGGTCAAAAGCAAGGACGAACATTTTCTCACGATTCCATTTTCCAATGCTCCATTTATGATCTCAGACCGGAAAAGAGAGACTGGGCCTTAAATAGGGATGCGAACATCCATGCTCCGTACTTTAAAGTTTTTAATTTTGTAAGCCGTTTTTACTGATCCAAAGAGCCAATGATATGATGTTTATTTGAGGCAATACGATGCGAACAAACCAAACCATCACGGCCACGTCCAAAAAGGCGGAAGGATGGCTCATACCGGGACAAAGACGGGCGCATCCACCTCTTTAGCAAGTCAGCGAGAACCAAAAAATATTGTAATCGATCACTCAACCGCCAGGTTGACGAGTTTGATGAGACAGAAGCGTCCTCGCCCTTTTCAGAAGGGTTTAGTCCGACATGATTTATAGGGATTTTTCAGAACAAATATACTTCACACGGTTATGCATTTGTTCGGTACGATATCGAAACAAAGTGGTACTAATTTTCACGACGGACAAGGTAAGGTAGAGTCAACCTTTTTTTTTTTTGACAGTTTGAAATTGGACGACAATCAAAAGGCAGTAGATCTACCAGATGAGAGGGATGCATGGGAATCAGGCCATGGCAACCTGTCAATCGCGCCTTAGACTGATGTCAATTATGTAAAATTTAGGCTTAATTAAGAATTTCTGGTTTCGATTAGTTCATGATCTACAAAGCTTGCATCAAACGGTAAAAAATATCTATATTTTTTAAATTATTTAAATTTTAATCATTTAATTTATAAATTAGATGTTTTTAAAATATTTTTTTTTATAATGTGAATAATTTAAAAATATTAGATCATATCTGATATGGCTGATTCTACGCCGTTAGAATGAACGACAAAGATAACGGCAACTGACGGGAGCTATCTCAACCCCCGAGACCTACCTCTCGGTCTCGGGGCACATGAACAGTATCTCAATCCCCGAGACCTACCTCTCGGTCTCGGAGCGCATGGACAGTATATTAATCTTCGGGACCTCCTACTCAGTCTCAGGGCACACGAATGGCATCTCAATCCCCGGCGCATGGTTAGGTTATTTTGGGCCACCTGGCGTGCTCACATAATCCACCGCACATCCGTGGCAGAAGATGGCCATGCCTCATAATGGCGTATGATCCGTTGTATCTTTGTCACTGTGCATGGCCATACCCCGTTACGGTATGCGGATCATCACCTGCCCGTTACAGCGGTGATGCGCACCAGACGCTACCTCAGACGCGAGACATATGTAAGGTCTTACTGACAGGTAACGCATGATGCATCCGGTGTGTATGATAACAGTACAACTTGTCATCGTCGGCCCCGTATTTTGTCCGTTATTGAATGGGCTCCTAAGAATCAGTGATCGTGGGAATAGAAGAGGGACATTCGAACAGGTATAAAAGCACGCGCCCCTGTAAGGATCCTTAGACCCTGGTTTTCCAGTTTTTCTCCCACTAGCTAAAACCCTAACTATTTCAGCTCCCGTCGGCTGGGCAGTTCTTGTCTGATCCCAAGTAACTAACTTGAGCATCGGAGGGTCCCCACCAGAGCATCCGGTCTCCGGGGACTTTTCTTGCAGGGGTCTGGAGAGAAGGACGTCCGTCTTCCCCGACGTTTGAAGAAGGTGACTTGACGTCATCAGATTGGCGCGCCAGGAAGGGGGGAAAGAGAAAGACATCGAACAAGAATCTGCAATCTCTCTCCTTAGGCTCTTGAAGCCATGGTGACGACCCGAACGAAGGGAGTTTCTGCCAGTTGCGCTGGGGGGCAGCGCCGCGGAGCCGATCCACCCGCGGAGGCCCCCTCGGCTCTCCCGGCCAGCGTTCCGGCGCTGCTGCATCCCAGGAGGCTGGACCTACAGCTCCTCCGGCCGATGTCCCTGCGCCTCTCCCGCAGCGGTTCCAGGAAGATCGATTCGCCGCCCTAGCGACGCAAGTCCAATCCCTGGCGGCGGCGGTTCAAGGCCTGCAGCACCAACAAGCGGCCCCGCAGCAGCCGGAGCCAAATCCATCAGTTCCAGGGGTGGTGCAACCCAGCCAGCATTCCTCCCGAAGGAGATCACCGGTGCCGGGGGATCACCACCATCAAGCTCCGCCCAAGCCTCACTACCGGGAAGCCTCTAAGAGACACCGGTCGCCTTCCCGCCACGCTAGTGTCTCTCCTAAGTGGCGGCATGGGAAGGAGGCGAAGCGCCCCCGCCGACATCGCCGTCCCCGTTCTCCGTCCTCTGAATCTTCTAGGGAGGGGTCTTTTGATGGTCGGATGGCCCGTCGAGCCGAGCGTCGACTCGATAAGTATAACCAGAGGTTGGAGGAACTTAGCCGCCGGATCACCCACCTGCCGGAGATGGGCTACGACAGCCGGCCTCCGTTGTCTCACCGCATCATGGAAGAGCCCATCTCCACCCGGTTTCGCCTTCCTCAGCTAGACCCTTATGACGGGACCACGGACTCTTTGGACCACTTGAAAAGTTATAAAGTTCTTGTGCAAGTCCAGGGGGCCACCGATTCGCTCATGTGCATCGCCTTCCCAGCCACCCTCAAGAAGGCCGCCCGAGCTTGGTACTCCCGTCTGCCACCACGGAGCATTGATTCCTTCCACCAGTTGGAAAGAGCTTTCTTGGCCCATTTTGATGCCTGCCGAAAGATTCCAAGGGTAGTAGATAGCCTCTTCGCCGTCCAGCAGAAGAGCGATGAGTCCTTACGGGACTACGTTGCTCGGTTCAAGGAAGCAGCCCTGGAGGTCTACAATCTTGAAGACTCGGTGGCCACCTTGGCCTTGAAGCGGGGGCTTCGCCCATCTCGCTTCGCATACTCCGTCGACAAGAAGCCGCCTGGCTCCTACGCCGAGCTCTTGTCCCGGGCCCAGAAGTACATCCGAGCTGACGAGGCCGACTTTTCCCGGCGCGAGGCTAGCGGGAACATCTCCAAGAAACCGGCCCGACCAGAACCTGTCGAACCTCGCCCAGAAGACCTGAGCCTCCTCGCTGGCCAGACAACCATCCCCGAGCCTTTACACCAAGAGATGGACCCTACACCCACTGCTTGCCCCGATATCGCAGATCTTGCTCGAGATTGAAGGGGAGTCTTATCTTCAGCGCCCTCCTCCAATAAACTCGAAGATCCCTCGCAACATGAACCTCTATTGTCGCTATCACCAGAATCACGGCCATGATACTGACGACTGTCGCCAGCTGAAGAAGGCCATAGAAGACCTTATCCAACGAGGCCACCTGGGGAAGTTCGTCCAGAGGAACAACCCGGGAGCTCCTGGCCCGTCAGCACCCCCGCCGCCGATGATCGACAATGCCCCAACGGAGAAGACGGTGGCAATGATTTCCTAGGGGGCAGGAGTCTCGTCAAAGAGGCCGAGAGGGGAGGGGGAGTTGGATTCTGTAATTCCTTTCTTTAAAAAGGACTTAGAGGAGGTGGTAAACAAAAATGATGACAGCATCGTCGTATCCATGACAATCGCTAAACATCATGTAAAGAGAATTCTAGTTGATAGTGGGAGCTCTGTGGATGTTTTGAACTATGATACTTTTGTTTGCATGAACCTGTCGCCCGATCTACTCCGGCCCGTCGTCACGCCCCTGATGGGGTTTACTGGGGATTCTGTGAAAGTCGAGGGGGAGGTCACTCTACCAGTGATGGCTGGCACAACCCCGTGTCAAAGTACGGTTTTCATGAAGTTCTTGGTGGTTCGAGTTTCCCTTGCCTACAACGCGATCCTCGGGAGGCCTAGGCTCAATCTTTTGGATACTGTCATATTGTTGAAAGATTATAGAAAATTATATGATCCAATCCTTTTGATTTTGATGATTACTAAAAGTCATTGAGTTTATTAAAGGATGTAATGAGTTTATGAAAATGAAGCAACAAATTTATTTTGAACAATCAATGAGAATGCTCAAGTTTAATTTTAATCAATTTTGAAAGTGACTTTAAGCTCAATATTCAAACATTTGAAAAGAAATGTTATAATTCATGCTTTATTCAAAAAGTTTATGGATTAGTTCATGAATCACTTCTAAAGGTTAATTCTATTGATTTCATGTCAAAACAATGAATGGAAATGTATCTGGAACGATTTTAATGTCAATCAGAAAAGTTTCTGATTTTTGATACGTTCGGAGCCGACTCCTGAGTTTCAGAGTCGACTCCGCTCAGTGTACAGAAATGTGCATCTGTGTCGAGTCGACCCATGAAATTGTCGAGTCGACCCTGATTCTGTCGAGCCGACTCCTGGACTGTGCGAGTCGACTCCGCTCAGACACCAGAAGAGTGTTTTTCTGAGCACTCTCGAGTCGACCCCAAGACTTTCACGAGTCGACTCCCGACTATCAGGAGTCGACACTTCACCTTTATCGAGTCGACCCCTAACATTTCTATTTTTGGTAAAATGAGCTCGAGCCGACTCGGGAAAAGCATGAGTCGACTCCAGCAAATCTGGGCGCGATTTTAACGATGACACATCAGCCCCAACGGTAAGATTTTTGAATAACGGCTATTTTTCCTTGTCTCTAACGGATATATTTTTGCAGATTCTATAAATAGAGGAGTTCTTTTCAAATCAAAACAACCCAGAGAAAATCAAAAAGAAAGAAAAGAATATCATTTGAAAAGAGGGAAAAACAGAGCATATTGGAAAAATCTTTTAGCTCAAAGAAGAGTGATTCAAAAGGAGTGAAATCCAAGGAAAGATTCGTCTACTCCTTCTCATCAATCCACAAGAGCCAGAAGAAAATCCAAGTGCTTTCAAAGATCAAATCGGCGGATTTTCAAAAGAGGAAAAAGCTTCATCTCAACTCCAAAGTCTTCAACGTCAAGAATCTAGCTGAGGCGAGATTCAACACTTAAGAGGAGTTAAAGAAGAAGGGAGAAAGCCCAAGCATCTACCATCTGCAAAACAATCAGGCTTTTCTAACCTTTATTTTTGTACTTCATTTGTATATTTGCTCAAGGGGAGCACTTTATTGTTCAAACACTATCATTATTATTTGTTTGCTGATTCAATCAGTGGATTGAATTAGTGGAGGTTGGTATACCTCGTTGCAAGCCGGAGTGCTTGTGTTGGGTTAGTTGTGAGCCCTAGAAAAACAACGTGTAGGGTTTTGTGCTGGTAAGCCCGAGTTAAAACCAGCTGGGTTCGTTGTGCACCCGGTAAAACAACAAGTTTGAGTTGTGAGCTTGTAAAACAACTCGGCTGTAATCTAGAGAGATTATAGTGTGGACCCAAGTGAATCTTGGGAGTGGACGTAGGTGTTGGTTGCACCGAACCACTATAAAATCTTGTGTTTGCCGTGCTAATTTTCTCTATCTCTATCTCTCTTTATTTGCTTGTGTATTGTTTAGTTAGCCTTCACTTGCACATCTTGCTAACTAATCAATTTTAAAAAGTCTTAAATTTTTAAGAACCCAATTCACCCCCCCCCTCTTGGGTTGCCATCTGGGCCAACAATTGGTATCAGAGCAAGTGCTCATTTAGAATTTGATCTCACGATCAAGGGCTAAAGATCCAATGGCAACACAAATTGGTCAAGTTTTGCTGAAGGTCATTCTACGAATAGACCTCCACTTTTTAATGGTCAAACTATTCTTATTGGAAAGCTAGAATGAGGATATTCATTCAAGCTTCTGATTATGAGCTTTGGGGTGTTATAATGGACCTAGTACACCCACACACCTTATTGATGGCACTATTGTTCCTAAGCCCGAAAGGGATTGGAATGATAATGATAGGAGAATGGCACAACTAAATGCTAAGGCCATTAATATTTTATATTGTTCCTTAGATTCAAATGAATTCAACCGAATCTCAACTTGTAATTCCGCAAAAGAAATTTGGGATAGGTTGGAAATTACCATGAAGGAACAAACCAAGTAAAAGAATCAAATAAATATTTTGGTTCATAAATATGAATTATTTAGCATGGAACAATCTGAAACCATCACATGCATGTTCACTAGATTTACTGATATTGTGAATGGTTTGAAAAGTCTTGGTAAAATTTATACTAACTCTGAACTTGTTCGCAAAATTCTTAGGTCACTTCCAAGGATCATGGGAAGCAAAAATGACAGCAATCCAAGAAGCCAAAGGACCTCAACACCTACCCTTAGAGGAGCTTCTAGGATCGCTTATGACCCATGAGCTGACAATGAAGCAGCATGTAGAGGAGGACACAAGAAAGAAGAAACCATTGCCCTCAAAGCTGCAAAAGGAAGAAGCAGCAGCGATGATGATGATGATGATGATGAGAGACTCTCCTTGCAAGGAAATTCAAAAGATTATGAGGAGAAAGAAACCCTTCCACAAAAAGAATTTGAAAAATGGAAGGAGAAAAGGAAAAGGATAAGAAAAGGACAAGGAAAGAAAAAGAAAAAGACCCTTACTTGCTATGAGTGTAAAAAACCGGGCACTTTAGATATGAATGTCCTTTACTTAAGAAAGCCTACAAAAAAAAAAAAGGCTTACATGGCAACTTGGAGTGATAGCGAAGAATCTTCTTCCGAAGAAGAAGAACAAAAAGGAAGTTGCAATGTATGTTCATGGCGGACGACAACGATGAGGTAAGTTCCGAAACCCGATGATGAATTTACATTTGATGAAATGTTTGAGGCTTTCAATGAACTTATGATTGATTTTAAATTTAAAAAAAATACAAGTTTTTGAAAAATGAAATTAACTTTAGCTAAAAGAAAAATGAATTAGCTTTAGAAGTTAAGAACTTAAAAATGAAAATTAAAAGAAAGAGAATCTTAATCAAGAAAAGATTTTTAAAATCTGAAACTAAAAACTCAACTAATTTAAAAGATCAAATAGAAACTTTAGCTTTAGATAAAGAACTAAAGAAAGAAAGAAAGATGTTAAAAATATAAAGACATTGTTGAGAAATTTACTTTAAGTTCAACTAAACTTAACATGATTAGATAGTCAAAAAGCAGTTTTTGACAAAGCCGGATTAGGATATAACACTTTAAGAAAACAAAAATCACTAAAAATATTTTTGTGCCCAACCAGTAATTTTACATGCTTTAAATGTAATCAAAAAGGACATAAATCTTATGAATGTAAATTCTAAAAATAAAAACTTAAATATTAAAGGAAGAAAATATGGGTTCCGAAAGGAACAATTTTTTGCTACTAACCATGAAGGACCCAAGAAAGCTTGGGTACCTAAACATAAAGTTTGATTATCATTGCAGGAATGTCTTGTGGCCAAGAGATCAAAGAGAAAGTGGTATCTTGATAGTGGCTGCTCAAGACATATGACGGGTGACAAAGAAGAATTCATCACCCTTGAAGAAAAGAAAGGAGGAGTTGTTACATTTGGACAATGGCAAAGGCAAATCTTGGGGTTGGTAACATTCGTATAACTCCATCCACATATATTGAAATGTACTTTATGTTGATGGTTTAAAGCATAACTTAATTAGTATAAGTCAATTATGTGACAAAGGTTTTAAAGTTTCATTTGAATCTTCTATATGCACTGTAGCTAATCCCATTGATAATAGCATTGTTTTTATTGGAATAGAAATGGCAATGTATACTTGTTGACTTAGACAAATTGTCTACTAATAATCATTGCTTAGTTGCTAATAATGCTAATATGAATGAGATTGGTTGGTTGTGGCATCGAAGATTAGGTCATGCAAGCACACACCTTATTTCAAAACTAATTAAAATGGATTTAGTTAAAGGTTACCTAAATTAGATTTTGAAAATAACAAAATATGTGATGCATGTCAGTTTGGAAAACAAACAGAAGTTCTTTTAAATCTAAAAATATTGTTTCAACTTCTAGGCCATTAGAGCTACTTCACATGGACCTTTTTGGACCAACTAGAACCACAAGTCTAGGAGGAAAGAAATATGGTCTTGTGATTGTAGATGATTACTCTAGATTCACTTGGGTAATGTTTTTAGCTCACAAAGATGAGACTTTCTCGATATTCCTGAAATTCTTCAAGAAAGTCACAAATGAGAAAAACACTACCATAGTGTCTCTAAGAAGTGATCATGGAACTGAATTTGAAAATCACTTATTTGAAAGTTTTTGCAATGAAAATGGTATTAATCATAATTTTTCTGCACCTAGGACCCACAACAAAATGGTGTAGTTGAAAGGAAAAATAGGACTCTAGAAGACATGGCCCGTACCATGCTATGTGAAAGTAACTCCAAATACTTTTGGGCGGAAGCTATTAACACAGCATGTTACATCCTAAATAGAGCCTTAATAAGACCTATTTAAAGAAAACACCTTATGAATTATGGCATGATAGAAAACCCAAATATAAATATTTCATGCATTTGGTTGTAAATGTTTTGTTCACAATAATGGTAAAAATAATTTAGGCAAATTTGATGCTAAATCTGATGAAGGAATATTCTTAGGATATTCAACAACTAGTAAAGCATATAGAGTATTTAACAAGAAAACTTAGTTGTTGAAGAATCCATTCATGTAGTTTTTGATGAATCTTTAGCAACTCGTTCTGAAAAGCTTGATGATGAGGAAGATACAAACATAATTGAAAAAGATCTTGAAAAATTAATATTGATGTATCTTCTGATCATGAGCAAGAAGCTAAAGATAATGATTCACCTAAGGATGATGATGTAACACTATCATAATGATGTAGATCTTCCTAGGATTGGAGATATGCTTATAGTCACCCTAAGGAATTGATTATAGGTGATCCATCTCAAGGAATAAGAACTAGATCATCATGAGAAATATTAGTAATCATCTTGCATTTGTATCACAAATTGAACCTAAAACTATTGAAGAAGCTGAAAAAGATAATAATTGGATGTTAGCAATGCAAGAAGAATTAAATCAATTTACTAGAAATAATGTATGGACTTAGTTGAAAGACCTAAAAATCATTCTGTTATAGGATCAAAATGGATATTTAGAAATAAACTAGATGAAAATGGCATAGTAATTAGAAACAAAGCTAGATTAGTTGCAAAAGGATATAATCAAGAAGAAGGTATTGATTTTGATGAAACCTTTGCACCAGTAGCTAGATTAGAAGCCATTAGACTATTACTTGCATTTGCATGTCATATGAATTTTAACTTATTTCAAATGGATGTAAAAAGTGCATTTTTAAATGGATTTATAAATGAAGAAGTATATGTAGAACAACCACCAGGTTTTGAAGATCATGAATTTTCAAATCACGTTTTTAAATTGCACAAAGCTTTATATGGTTTGAAACAAGCACCTAGAGCTTGGTATGATAGATTAAGTAAATTCTTAATTGAAAATGATTTTATAAGAGGAAATGTTGATAAAACATTGTTTTTGAAAAGAAAAGGTAAAGATTTATTAGTAGTTCAAATATATGTTGATGATATTATTTTTGGTGCTACTAACAATCTCTATGTCAAGAATTTGCTAAGTTGATGCAGGGAGAATTTGAAATGAGCATGATGGGAGAACTCAACTTCTTCCTTGGACTCCAAATCAAACAAAGCAAAGAGGGAATCTTTATCAACCAAACAAAATACACAAGAGAAATTCTAAAGAAGTTTGGTATGGAATCAATGAAACCCCTCGGAACACCAATGAGTCCTTCATGCAAGCTGGACAAAGATGAAGAAGGTAAGAAGGTTGATCAAAAGTATTATCGAGGTATAATCGGATCCCTACTTTACTTAACTGCAAGTAGACCAGACATAATGTTTGCTGTTGCTTATGTGCTAGATTTCAGTCTGAACCTAAAGAATCACATTTAATTGCTGTTAAAAGAATACTAAGATATTAAGTGGAACAAAAAATGTAGGTTTATGGTATTCTAGAGACTCAACATTAAATCTAATTGCATACAGATTCTGATTATGCTGGATGTAAGTTAGATAGAAAAAGCACAAGTGGTGCATGCCAATTCTTAGGAAGTAACTTAATCTCATGGTTTAGCAAAAAGCAAAATTCAGTTGCATTATCAACTACTGAAGCTGAATATGTAGCAGCTGGAAGTTGCTGTGCTCAAATCCTATGGATTAAGCGACAACTTGAAGACTATGGTATCACACTTGATAAACACCCATAAGATGTGATAACACAGTGCAATTAATCTAACAAAAATCCAATTCAACATTCAAGAACTAAACACATAGAAATTAGATATCATTTTATAAGAGAACATGTAGCAAATAATGAAATATGTCTTGATTATGTTAACACTGAAGAACAATTAGCTGACATATTTACAAACCTTTAAGTGAAGAAAGATTCTGTTATCTTAGAGGAGAGTTAGGGATTTGTGATCCATTAGAATGAATTTGAAACCCCTAAGGAAATTTTATCTAAGATTCTTTCAAATCCTTGATCTTTAAGGAAATCTTATCTAGAATTCATATCTAATTGATCACTCATATCCAATGATTATTTATCAATTTTTATGATCATTTTCCGGACACATTTCAGAAATTTCATGTTTTGGTCTGAAATGGTCTCGGAGCCGACTCGGTGAGTATCGGAGTCGACTCCAGGTTTCTACTGAAACTCTCGAGTCGACCCCTCTCTGGCGCGAGTCGACTCCACTTCGGGATTTTCTGTGACTGTCCGGAGTCGACCCCTTTGCGCGAGCCGACTCGAAGTGGTCCCAATTGATTTATCTAGGGCAGAGTCGACTCGCCGCTCATTTCTATCAAATCAAAAAAATACTCTCTCCAAAATCTCTCCAAACCTTCCAAATTCCAAAATCCCTGATTAACCCTTCCAATCATCAAATGGCCCTAAAACTAGAGGATCTAGTTTGTGGCGGTGGATCAAGAGGAAAGCGCGTGAAGAAGCCGGTGAGGCGTCCCGTGCGTGAGCCTTCACCAAGCTCGGATTCACCTCATCTTTCTACTCCAACTGCTTCTCCTGCTGCCACGTCCTCCCAGGTAGATAGACTAGCGATAGATAATTACCACGGTAGGAAAGTGGATTTTGAATTGTTTGAGGCTGAGGGATTTCTTGTTGGGAGACAGTTGATTGAGATGGGTTGGGAGAAAGTTTGCTCTCTTGATTGCCCTACTTATCCCTCTTGGTTAAAGAATTTTACAAGAATCTGTCTAGAGGAGACAATGGACTTATAAGCATTGTGAGAGGAAAGAATATCTGTGACTGAGATCTTTCTAGATTGTTGGATTTACCTTTGTCTGGCACTCTACTTTTCTTCTGATGACCGAAGCCCAGCTCTTATCTAGATTATTAACAGGGAGTTGTTGGTTTTGAAGAGGTTTTGCTAATCAGCTTTCCTTAGAATTGAGATTGCTCACAATATCTGCAGTAGGATTCTCTTTCCTAAAATTGGGAGATTTGATTATGTTTCTGAAAGAGATATTTTGTAATGGATGCCATTGTGACAGGCAAACCCATTAATCTTCCCAGCATGATTTATGGTATATAGCAGATTGTGGAGGGAAAAGAAATCAGTCTGCCCTATGGCATGATCTTACTATTTTCGAAGCCAAGGGTTGTAATTTCAGATAGTGAGCCTATGAGGAATTTAAGACACACTGATTTTATAGTTTGGCCACTATTCATAGGATGGGTTTGTCAAAAAGATGGAAATGGGAAAGGAAAGGAGTGACAGAAGATAGAGCCTGAGGCAGGACCATCTGTTAGACATCCTCCTGCACCTCCGAGCCTTTTTCTGCCTCTGCTCCAGCCCCTGCTCCATTTTGTTCAGACTTCATCTTCAGCTAGCTTTTCAGATCAACAAATTATGCAACTCAAAGCCTTACTTGAAGATCAATCAGATAAGCTTAAAACTGAATTTGAGAATAAATTTATGATTTGAGAGAAACACTTTATTCTCTTGATGATCGTATTTCAAGATTGAGTCCACTCTCGGATCTTCATCGGCATCCTTAAGTGTGATCTCAAGAATATTTTGAAGAACTTAAGGATATATGG
Source organism: Calamus simplicifolius (assembly GCA_900491605.1). Classification (NCBI taxonomy): domain Eukaryota; kingdom Viridiplantae; phylum Streptophyta; class Magnoliopsida; order Arecales; family Arecaceae; genus Calamus; species Calamus simplicifolius. Next base: position 675,793 of record UESW01004009.1, read on the forward strand.
GAGATGGTGAACATATGCAAAATGCAACGCAGAGCTTCAAGATAAAATTTGACTGCTTGCACCTTTGTTGATGAAAGACTCAAGGACTATGTAAAAATTCAATCTGATGGAATGAAAAATATATTGATCATTAACTAGGATTGTAAGAACTCATTTTTGAGTTACTAGATTGTTTTGCACTGAAGTTTTTATGCTTTCTTTATGAAATCAATGTATTGAACATTTTGATGTACTAGACTTTTGAATGAAATGAATTCTCTATTTCCTTATTCAATGAATTGAATGAATATTTGTGATTCTCTACCTTTTTGTTGATAACAAAAAAGGGGGAGAATTTTATAGTTCTATGATTGTCTAATATGAAAATGATAATTAATTAAGTTTCATAGGGGGAGCTACCTCATTCAGGGGGAGCCTAAGCCTAACTATGAAAACAAAATAAATTCACTAATCAATCATGAACAAACTCAATGTTTTTGTCATCATCAAAAAGGGGGAGATTGTTGAAAGATTATTGAAAAATTATATGCCCCAATCTTATTGATTTTGATGATTACCAAAAGCCATGAGTTTATTAAAAGATGTAATGAGTTTATTTACATGAAGCAATGAATTTATTTTGAACAATCAATGAGAATGTTAAGTTTAACTTTAATCAATTTGAAAGTAACTTTAAGCTCAATATTTAAACTTTCAAAAGAAATTTATAATTCATTTTTTCAAAATTTTGGATTATTCTTGAATCATTCTAATTAATTTATTCAAGTCAAAACAATGATTTAAAATGAATCTGGAACGATTTTAAAGTCAATCAGAAAATTTCTGATTTTTGATACGTTCCGGAGCCGACTCTGAGTTTCAGAGTCGACTCCACTCAGTGTACAGAAATGTGTCTGTCTCGAGTCGACCCATGAAATTTCGAGTCGACCCCCGATTCTGTCGAGCCGACTCCATGACTGTGCGAGTCGACTCCGCTCAGACACCAGAGAGTGTTTTTCTGAGCACTTCGCGAGTCGACCCCAAACTTTTCATGAGTCGACCCCGACTGTCAGGAGTCGACACTTACTTTATGAGTCGACCCCTAACATTTCTATTTTTGGTATGACTCGAGCCGACTCGGGAAAAGCATGAGTCGACTCCAGCAAATCTGGGCGCGATTTTTCGATGCCACATCAGCGTCAACGGTAAGATTTTTGAATAACGGCTATTTTTCTTTGTTTCTAACGGCTATATTTTTGCAGAATCTATAAATAGAGGAGCTTTTCAAATCAAAACAAAGAGAAAATCAAAAAGAGAGAAAAGAATATCATTTGAAAAGAGGGAAAAACAGAGCATATTGGAAAAATCTTTTAGCTCAAAGAAGAGTGATTCAAAAGGAGTGAAATCCAAGGAAGATTCGTCTACTCCTTCTCATCAATCCAAGAAGCCAGAAGAAAATCCAAGTGCTTTCAAAGATCAAATCGGCGGATTTTCAAAAGAGGAAAAAGCTTCATCTCAACTCCAAAGTCTTCAACCGTCAAGAATCTAGCTGAGGCGAGATTCAACACTTTAGAGGAGTTGAAGAGAAGAAGGGAGAAAGCCCAAGCATCTACCATCGGCAAAACAATCAGGCTTTTCTAACCTTTTATTTTTGTACTTCATTTGTATATTTGCTCAAGGGAGCACTTTATTGTTCAAACACTATCATTATTATTTGTTTGCTGATTCAATCAGTGGATTGAATTAGTGGAGGTTGGTATACCTCGTTGCAAGCCGGAGTGCTTGTGTTGGGTTAGTTGTGAGCCCTAGGTGTAGGGTTTTGTGCTGGTGAGCCCGAGTTAAAACCAGCTGGGTTCGTTGTGACCCGGAAAACAACAAGTTTGAGTTGTGAGCTTGTAAAACAACTCGGCTGTAATCTAGAGAGATTATAGTGTGGACCCAAGTGAATCTTGGGAGTGGACGTAGGTGTTGGTTACACCGAACCACTATAAAATCTTGTGTTTGCCGTGCTAATTTTCTCTATCTCTATCTCTCTTTATTGCTTGTGTATTAATTTAGTTAGCCTTCACTTGCACATCTTGCTAACTAATCAATTAAAGTTAAAAAAGTCTTAAATTTTTTAAGAACCCAATTCACCCCCCCCCCTCTTGGGTTGCCATCTGGGCCAACACATATTCACTAAGAGGCTCCTCGTGAGGTTTCCTACCAGCGAAGGAGTTGAGGAGATGCGGGGAGAGCAGAATCCACCTTCACTTTGCTACCACATGGCCCCTAGTCCACAGGGGGCGGCACCCATGCCGGTACCTGAGACGCTGGATCCTCGAGACGTGGAGAGAAGAGGAGAGCCGACCGAGCACCTGCTTACTTTCCCCCTCGGGGAGGACCCAGCGAGAACAATCCGGATTGGAGCCCTACTCCCAGAGGAGGCTCATGACCGACTCCTCACCTTTCTGCGAGCTAATGCAGATGTCTTCGCCTGGTCAGTGTCCGATATACCAGGAATTCCAGAAGAGGTGATCACCCACCAACTTAATATTAGGGCAGAGTGCCGACCTATCCGGCAAAAGAAAAGGAGTTTCGCCCCGATCGACAAAGGGCCGTGGATGAGGAGGTGCGGAAGCTACTGGCGGCCGGTCATATCTGCGAGGTGCACTACCCGTACTGGCTGGCGAATGTCGTGATGGTTCGCAAGGCCAATAGGAGCTGGAGGATGTGCGTGGACTTCACCGACCTCAACAAGGCGTGCCCCAAAGATAGCTTCCCGTTACCCCGGATCGACCAGCTAGTGGACGCCACGTCCGGGCATGAGGCCCTTAGTTTCATGGACGCATTCTCAGGATACAATCAGATCAGGATGAACCTAGCAGATGAAGAAGCCACCTCTTTTGTTACAGAAAAAGGGATTTACTGCTATAAGGTGATGCCGTTTGGGCTGAAGAATGCCGAAGCCACCTATCAAAGGTTGATAATAAGGTCTTCGAAGACTAGATCAGGCATAACATAGAGGTGTACGTGGATGATATGCTGACCAAGAGCACCAGTGATGTTGACCATGTCGCCGACCTCAAGGAGACCTTCAACAACCTGCGCCGATACCGGATGAGGCTTAACCCCTACAAGTGCGCCTTCGGAGTGGCGGCAGGCAAGTTTCTAGGCTTTATGGTAACCCAGCGAGGGATTGAAGCCAACCCTGATAAGATCAGGGCTATTCTGGATATGAGACCCCTAGCTAACAAGAAGGAGGTACAACGCCTAACCAGAAGGGTGGCGGCTTTGAGTCGCTTCATGTCAAGATCGGCGGAAAGGTGCCTACCCTTCTTTAAGGCGCTGCGCAAGGTCAATAGCTTCGAGTGGACACAGGAGTGTCAGGACGCCTTCGAAGAGTTGAAGCAATTCCTATCCACTCCCCCGCTGTTGTTCAAGCCAAAGAGTGGGGAGGAGCTCTTCCTGTATCTCGCAGCCTCCCCAGAAGCTGTCAGCTCTGTGCTCGTGCGCATGGATATTGATGGAGTCCAGAGGCTGGTCTACTACACCAGCAAGATACTTCATGATGCCGAGACCAGATACTCTAGAACCAAGAAGATCATTTTTGCCCTGGTGGTCTCTGCCCAACGCTTCCGACCCTACTTTTAGGCTCATCCCATTGTGGTGCTCACGGACCAACCTCTTCGGGCCATCTTGTCTCGCCCTGACACCTCCGGTCAGCTAGCCAAATGGACCATCAAACTGAGTGAATTTGACCTATCCATCCGACCAAGGTCGGCCATGAAGTCTGAGGTGATAGCTGATTTCTTGGTTGAGTGTTCCTGGACTGAGAAGGGTTTGGAGGAAATATGCCCGGAGGGGTGTGTGGACCCTCCCTCGACGAGGAGGCGGAAGAAGACTGGATTTTGCATGTAGATGGGGCAGCAAATTCTCAGGGAAGCGGAGCCGGACTCATTCTTGCGAGCCCCGAAGGGGAGGTGGTAGAGTATGCTCTTAGATTCTAGTTCCCGGCAACTAACAACCAGGCGGAGTATGAAGCCCTGTTAGCGGGAATGAGGTTGGCCGAGGAGCTAGGCGCAGGGCGTTTAAGGGCCTTCACAGACTCTCAGCTTATTTCTGGGTAGATCACTGGGGAGTACGAAGCTAGGGACCCGACCATGTCCCGTTACCTGAGCAAGGTGCAACTCCAGGCCTCTCGGTTCTCTTACTTCCGTGTCAGCTACATTCCCAGAGCGGAGAATGCTAGGGCTGACGCACTATCCCGTCTAGCCACTTCAGCCGATGAAACGCTGGGAAGAACATATGTGGAGCACCTCCAGACCCCAAGCATTGAAGTTGCAGATGAAGCGCTGCCGGTTGAACAAGAGCCCTCATGGATGGACGCCTACGTTCGATACTTGACCAACGGCACTCTCCCAGAGAACCCCGCTGAGGCCAAGCTACTCAGGTGGAGGGCCCCGAGGTTCTTGATGATGGATGGGAAGCTTTATCGAAGATCATTCTCATATCCGGTCATCAGATGCGTGGGACCAGCAGAATCAGACTACATCCTGCGGGAGATCCACGAAGGCATCTATGGAAGTCATATAGGGGTACTTTTGGCTGACCATGAAGGAAGATGCAGTCGAGCTCGTTAAGAGATACGACAGCTATCAGTGCCATGCTAATATCCAGCGATAGCCGACGTCTCAGTTAACCCCCTTGTTGGCACCCTGGCCCTTCGTCCAGTGGGGTATGGATATCCTGGGACCATTTCCCTCGGCCTTCGGATAGCGAAAGTTCCTCCTGGTGGCCGTTGATCACTTCACCAAGTGGATTGAAGCCGAGGCCCTTGCTAAGATCACGGAAAGCAAGGTGAGATCCTTCTTTTGGAAGTCCATTATATGCCGGTTCAGACTGCCGCACACCCTGGTCACTGACAATGGCCGGCAGTTTGACAACACGCCCTTCCGGGAATTCTGCTCTGAACTGGGCATCCGCTAGAAATTCACTTCCGTCGAGCACCCCCAGACCAACGGGGTGGCCGAGATAACTAATCGAATCATTCTCCAAGGACTGAGAACCTGACTGGATGACTGTAAGGGATGGTGGGTGGAGGATCTCCCCAATGTGCTGTGGGCCTACCACACAACACCACGAGCCCCCACCGGTGAGACCCCATTCAGCCTAGTCTTCAGGTCAGAAGCTGTCATCCCGGTGGAGGTTGGCTCCCCGAGCCCTCGGGTGGAGTCGTACAACGAGGAAGATAACCCAGACCGGCTACGAGCCAACCTCGACCTGGTGGAGGAAATGCAAGACCGAGCGCGACTTCGGATGGCGGTCTACCGGCAACGGGCCGCCAAATACTACAACGCCCATGTGCATCCCAAGACTTTCTTGCCGGGAGACTTGATCCTTCGACGAGCTGAAGTCTCGAAGCCAACGGAAGGAGGTAAGCTGGCTCCGAACTAGGAAGGGCCTTACCGGATCACCGAAATGCTCCGCCATGGAGCATATAAGATTGAAGAGCTGGATGGAAAACCACTTCCCCGGACGTGGAACGCTGACAACCTCCGTCGGTACTATCAGTAGTGCATCCCTTTCTTACATTGAATATCTTGTTTGTATTCTTCTGGTCTTCACCCGTCATTCCGTATTAATGAATATGAGTTCTAGTACATCAATGCAGCAGCATAAGCCCGACCCCGGTTGGCACCAAAGCCCTGGGCCAGCCAGGCACAAAGCCCAGTGTACCACTGGCAGAGCGGCATGCTGCCGGCTCTCAGTAACTTAAGCCCGACCCCAGTCGGTACTAAAGCCCTGGGCCAGCCAGGCACAAAGCCCAGTGTACCACTAGCAGAGCGGCGTGCTGCCGGCTCTCAGCAACTTAAGCCCGACCCCGGTCGGCACCAAAGCCCTAGGCCAGCTAGGCACAAAGCCTAGTGTACTACTGGCAGAGCGGCGTACTGCCAGCTCTCAGCAACTTAAGCTCGATCCTGGTCGACACCAAAGCCCTGGGCCAGCCAGGCACAAAGCCCAGTGTACCACTGGCAGAGCGGCGTGCTGCCGGCTCTCAGCAACTCAAGCCCGACCCCGGTCGACACCAAAGCCCTGGGCCAGCCAAGCACAAAGCCCAGTGTACCACTGGCAGAGCGGCGTGCTGCCGGCTCTCAGCAACTTAAGCCCGACCCCGGTCAGCACCAAAGCCCTGGGCCAGCCAGGCACAAAGCCTAGTGTACCACTGGTAGAGCGGCGTACTGCCGGCTCTCAGCAACTTAAGTACGACCCCGGTCGGTACCAAAGCCCTGGGCCAGCCAGGCACAAAGCCCAGTGTACCACTGGCAAAGCAGCGTACTGCCGGCTCTCAGCAACTTAAGTCCGACCCCGGTCGGCACCAAAGCCCTGGGCCAGCCAGGCACAAAGCCTAGTGTACCACTGGCAGAGCGGCGTGCTGCCGGCTCTCAGCAACTTAAGCCCGACCCCGGTCGGCACCAAAGCCTTGGGCCAGCCAGGCACAAAGCCCAGTGTACCACTGGCAGAGCAGCGTGCTGTCAGCTCTCAGCAACTTAAGCCCGACCCCGGTCAGCACCAAAGCCCTGGGCCAGCCAGGCATAAAGCCCAGTGTACCACTGGCAGAGCGGCGTGCTGCCGGCTCTCAGCAACTTAAGCTCGACCCCGGTCGGCACCAAAGCCCTGGGCCAGCCAGGCACAAAGCCCAGTGTACCACTGGCAGAGCGGCGTGCTGCCGGCTCTCAGCAACTTAAGCTTGACTCCGGTCAGCACCAAAGCCCTGGGCCAGCCAGGCACAAAGCCCTATATACCACTGGCAGAGCGGCGTGCTGCCGGCTCTCAGCAAATCAAGCCCGACCCCGGTCGGCACCAAAGTCCTGGGCCAGCCAGACACAAAGCCCAGTGTACCACTGGCAGAGCGGCGTGCTACCGGCTCTCAGCAACTTAAGCCCAACCTCGGTCGGCACCAAAGCCCTGGGCCAACCAGGCACAAAGCCCAGTGTACCACTGGCAGAGCGGCGTGCTGCCGGCTCTCAGCAACTTAAGCCCGACCCCGATTGGCACCAAAACCCTGGGCCAGCCAGGCACAAAGCCCAGTGTACCACTGGCAGAGCGGCGTGCTCCCGGCTATCAGCAACTTAAGCCCGACCCCGGTCGGCACCAAAGCCCTGGGCCAGCCAGGCACAAAGCCCAGTGTACCACTGGTAGAGCGACGTGCTGCCAGCTCTCAGCAACTTAAGTCCGACCTCAGTCGGCACTAAAGCACTGGGTTAGCCATGCACAAAACCCTATGTACCGTTGGCAAAGCAACGTGCAAGCGGCTCGGGAGGCTCGATTTTATCTTGACCTTCCGAGTCCTACCTTTGTCGAGAGCTGGGAGTTCGTACCTCCCGACCCCAAGATTCGGTCCTACGAAGCTAAGTCGAGGCTATCTAAGGGAAAGTTACAGATTGCTCAGCACCGACGAAGCCCCTAAGGGTCCCACGTCGGTTGCCAAAGAGTTTGAAGTGATAGTTGCAATCAAGCGGAGACAAATCTCATTGAAAGGAGTGTATTTCATTAATTTAAAAGTGCTTACAAAATACCGACCAAGTCGGGTTCAAAAAAAAAACAACAACAAAACAAAACAAAACAAAATACAATATAGGGCTCATGGGCCCGTAGGTGCGTCTTCATCATCAGAAGAGCCCATCTCGGAGAAACGGTCCGGCTCCACTTCAAGGGCCTGGGGAAAGTTTAAGTCCCTAGCCACCTTTTCCTTCCCCCGCTGGAACCCTTGAAGATAGGCCCCCGTCGAAGCTTCGGTCAGCTCCTCCATGAAGTGCTCGGACGCCTGAAATTCTTCAATAACTCTGGCGGTCCTAACTTCGACGGCGGCCTCCACCTCAGCCGCTAGAGCTCATCTCTCAGCAGCCAGGGCTGCCACTGCTATCTTCTCGGCCTCTAGGGCTAGATTCCTCTCCTCCTCCGCTCCCTTCGCCCTTTCTTTGGCCTCCCTCATTTCCTCCTCCGCTCCCCTAGCCCTTTCCTCGGCCTCCCTTAATTTCTCCTCCACCGTCCTTGCCTTTTCTTCGGCCTCACTCACCTGACTCTCGGCCGCTTGGATGGTTGCGACCAATTCGGAGATGTGTAGGTCCCTGGCCGTGATGGTATTCTCGGCCTCCATGAGCTGGTTGAGGGCTGCCCGCAGGCGGTTGGACTCAATCTCTGCCCGGTTCTCGGCCGCTTTTATTTCATCAGCCCGGGCGGTCTTGGCTGATTCCAAGGCTTTCTCCGCTGTTTTTGCTCGAGCGCGAGCGTCCTCGGCCTCTTTCTGGGCCTCCCGCACGATGGTCTTCTCACCGTGGATAACCTCCCTAGCGATAGCCAGGGAGTTGGCAACCTGCATGCAAACTCCATGTCAAAAAAGGAAAAGGAAGAGCAAAGAGAAATTCGAAGGTAGAGAGCGGATAGTCTGACTACCTTGACTAAGGCCGCGTAGGATTTGCAGAAGAAGGTAGTCGCCTTCAGGTGGCTGAGCTCCTCCTGAACCTCCGATATGAGGATTGACGAGATGAGTCGCTCCACCCGGCGCCCATCGTCTAGGACAGAGTCCCGAGACAGCCCCCACTTAGCCCTACTCCCACCGGCAGCTCCGGCGGCCTCGGGTTCGGCATGTGGAGGGCTGCTCACTGGCGTCCTCTCCGGGGGTGGGCCTGCTGTCTGCGATGGTCCCTCGCCCCAGTCCCTTGCAGCTTCGGTGGGAGCTGGTTTGCAAGGTGCAGGAGACCCCCCCACTACCGTTGGCTACTCTGCGGCCGGCTCTTCCATGGTCGGCTCCGCCTCCATGGCCGACTCCCCCGTGATCGTCGGCTCCCCCGCAGCCGGTGTCTTAGTGCCCGCTCCATCACTCGCGGCCCTTTAAGGTGGGGTGTCGGCCGTCAGGTCTATCTTCGGGGCGACCGGAGGCTCTTGCAGCGCGGATGGCTCGGGCGCCCGCGCTGTCGGGCATTTTGCATCTGGTGCACGCTGCCCCTCGCTCGGCCCCTCTCGGGCCTTCCTTTTGGCGGCAGCCTTCATGAGTAGGTGTGCTTGGATTTTCATAGCTGCGCAGTATCGACCGAGGTCAGCAAAAAAAAAAAAAAGAGAAAAGGAAAAAACAATGAGCGAGAGCAAGGGCAAGGCTTTGGCTAAGTACAGGGAGACTTACCAAACTGGGAGATAAGCCCCGCCAACCGGAGGTTTTCCTTCGTCAGGAGCAGGTTGTACCGAGGGATTTCGGTGGACAACAGCTACCCTAGCGCCTCTCTATCTCCAGCGTGGACGGTGGAATTTGCATTACCTCGGGGGTCAGGGTCTCCCCACCGGGACTTTACTTGGCCGATATTGGCAAAGAAAAATCGGGATTTCCAGCCTTTAACGGAGGAAGGGATAAGAAGTTTAAGGACGCGGTGGGGCCTGGGCTAGAACAGCCACCATCCTTTTTGGGATCGGAGGATATAAAAGGAACGAAAGAGAGAGACTCGTGGGGTGATGAGGAGGTGATGGCAAAGGATAACGAAGGCACAAATGACACGTAAAGAATTTGGGACCAACTGGAAAGGAGTTAAGGAATAATAGTCAAGGAGATTAACGAAGAAAGGATGAAAGGGTAAGCGGAGGCCCACCCTCAAGAAATCTCATAGATGGCCACCCGGCCCGGTCGGGATGAGATCACCCTGTCATTAGGGGTCGGGAGATAGAGCTCAATATCCCGAGGAATTTGGTAACGGGCCCAGATGTTTGCCAAATCATTGCCCGTTACCGTGGAGGCGGCCCCTTCCGGGGATTTCGCTCCAACACTCGAGGAGGTGCCGACCCTCGCCTGGCGACCTCTCGATGGATTCCAGCCACCCGCCGCCGGGCGCCTCCCCGCGGGAGCCTCCCCGGCGACCCGCCGCTGGGCTAGAGGGACGTGATCCTTCGGATCGGAGGGCCACTCAAGGGGAGAAGAAGGAGGAGAGGGAGAAGCTTGAGGCCTCTCGGGCGAGGAACGATTCTCCGAATTGTCCTCCGCAGACCAAGACTGGGAACTCATTGTAAGACGAAAGATTGAAGAAACCTAGGTGGAACAAAGAGCTAACCTGGGAAGGAAGGTGACGAACGCAAGCTCTCGAGTTGCAGAGGGAACCAGGAAGCGGAAAATCAGAAGGCAGGGGAAGAAGACGACGATGATAGGAGTAGAATGACCGCTTTTGACCCTCTGTTTAGGTTTTATTCAGTTTCAAATTATCCCGCCATGCTTCGACTGCCGCGCGGGCTCCCACTGCAAGCTGGATTGCCTAGGTAATCGCTGAGCGCGAGATACGATTCACTCCCGGCCAATGGTAGGACATCGATGACGTCGCCGTTATGATGGATAATGATGGCACACTTTCCTCACGGACTTCGATGGATAAACCCTGCTTCGAGAACGATCGCCGCAAATCGGGTGGACAGCATTGGCCGCCCTATCACATCCCGGTACTGCCCACATAAAGTCATCGCAGCGCCTATAGACACGTGTCTGGGGGTGGTTCGCAAAAGGTAGGGATCAGCCATTTGGGAGGTGACACCCCTTTCACTTTCCTGGGGCAGGCCCACTCCATCTCAGGGGTGAGGGGGCATCTGATATGGCTGATCCTACGCCGTTAGAATGAACGGCAAAGATAGCGGCAACTGACGGGAGCCATCTCAACCCCCGAGACCTATCCCTCGGTCTCAGGGCACATGAACAGTATCTCAACCCCCGAGACCTACCCCTCGGTCTCGGGGCACATGAACAGTATCTCAACCCCCGAGACCTACCTCTCGGTCTCGGGGTGCATGGACAGTATATTAACCCCCGGGACCTCCTACTCAGTCTCAGGACACATGAATCGCATCTCAATCCCTGGCGCATGGTCAGGTTATTCTGGGCCACCTGGCGTGCTCACATAATCCACCGCACATACGTGGCAGAAGGTGGTCATGCCTCATAATGGCGTATGATTCGTTGTATCTTTGTCACTGTGCATGGCCATACCCGTTACGGTATGCGGATCATCACCTTCCCGTTACAGCGGTGATGCGCACCAGACACTATCTTAGATGTGAGACATTTGTAAGGTCGTACTGACAGGTAACTCATGATGCATCCGGTGTGTACGATAACAGTACAACTTGTCATCGTCGGCCCCATATTTTGTCCGTTATTGAATTGGGCTCCTAAGAATCAGTGATCATGGAAATAGAAGAGGGACATTCGAACAGGTATAAAAGCACATGCCCCTGTAAGGATCCTTAGACTCTGGTTTTCTAGTTTTCCTCCCACTAGCTAAAACCCTAACTGTTTCAGCTCCCGTCGGCTGGGCAGTTCTTGTCTGATCCCAAGTAACTAACTTGAGCGTCAGAGGGTCCCCAACGGAGCATCCGGTCTCCAGGGACTTTTCTTACAGGGGTCTTGAGAGAAGGACGTCTGTCTTCCTCGACGTTTGAAGAAGGTGACTTGGCGTCATCAATATCCAATGCCTTATAGCATGAATGCAAAATTTTCATTATACAATTCAAAAAAATGAAATTATAGGGTTATATATAAGATAGAGCTTGAAAATGGCAGATACAAATATGCAATCATGCATACACAAACTTACACTCTTGTATACATTCATGTATGCATGTATCGTATTAGAACTAATAATTAAATGGAAACATATATAAAGGCCCAAATCATTATGTAGTTTAACTAAGGATGGAGTAATTTCTTTTTAAGTATTAGAAGGGGCAATGCTCCTTGTTGATGCTTGTTCACCAGAAAGATGGAAAAATTTTCTTTGTGCAAGATCTCCGGCTGAAGAAAGAATGAAAAAACCCCCTTCCTCCCTGGATTCCAGCCCCTTTTATACTCCTTGAATTTTCGAAGAAAAAATCGTTCCCTAGCTTTCGTCATCATGCCGTCAGCTTCAAGTCATATTTCCCTTTCTTTCACTTTTTCTTATCGAATGAGATTAATGTGTAAGATTAGTGTATAAGATTAGTGGTCAGCCACAGCGAGGGCTTGCCACGTGATGGTTTACTGTTAATCAACACCAGAGGCATTAAGGGACTTGCCTTGGAAGTCAAGGATCGCCATAATGGGTTTCGATCTTTCTAAGGGAATGTCAGAGTTAGTGGAAAGTTATCTGGCTCTAAAACAGGTACTCAGTATCTCCTTTATTTGAGCTTTTCGATGAATGGTGACATTCTGGCATTTGTCTTATCCAAGCCATTTAAAGCGCTATGATGTTTGATAATTCTTGGGCTCTGTTCCAGACACGACAGCTTGTAGCGTTAAGTGCTCCTGATATGGAAATAGTTTTGAGAGGTCGGGGCATATAGCCCAAAGCAGGGGGCCATCCAGGATCGAAAGGTCGCTCAGGACCTAGGGGGCCACCCTTGACCAGGGGGCCGCCCAGGACCTAGGGGCCACCCTTGATCGGGAGGCCGCCCAGAACTCGGGGACTGCCCAGAGCTTGGGGGCCGTCCAGGACCTGGGGGCCACCCAGAACTGAGAGGCCGCCCAGACCTTGGAGGCCGCTCAGAACTCGGAGACCGCCCAGAGCTTAGGGGCCGTCCAGGACTTGGGGCCGCCCAGACCCTAAGGGCCGCCAGGACCTGGGGACCGCCCAGGACCTGGGGGCCACCCAGGACCGGGAGGCCGCCCAGGCCCTGGAGGCCGCCCAGAACTCGGGGACTGCCCAAAGCTTGGGGGCCGTCCAGGACTTGGGGCCACCCAGACCCCGGGAGCCGCCCAGGACCTGGGGGCCACCCAGGACCGGGAGGCCACCCAGACCCTGGAGGTCACCTAGAACTCGGGGACTGCCCAAAGCTTGGGGGCCGTCCAGGACTTAGGGGCCGCCCAGGACCGAGAGGCCGCCCAGACCCTGGAGGCTGCCCAGAACTCGGGGACCGCCCAGAGCATGGTGGTCGTCCAGGACTTGGGGCCGCCTAGGACCGGGAGGCCGCCCAGATCCTGGAGGCTGCCCAGAACTCGGGGACCGCCCAGAGCTTGGGGGCCGTCCAGGACTTGGGGGCCGCCCAGGACCGGGAGGCCGCCCAGACCCTGGAGGCTGCCCAGAACTCGAGGACCGCCCAGAGCTTGGGGGTCGTCCAGGACTTAGGCGCCCAGGACCTGGGGGCCGCCCAGGACCAGGAGGCCGCCCAGACCTTGGAGACCGTCCAGGACTTGGGGGCCGTCCAAGGCCTGGGGGCCACCCTTGACCAGGTCCTATGCCAAGGGTTCCAACGTATTCCCCATGGATCGACCGTGTCTCGACCCATATTTCGTTTCTTGACCATATCATATGCCCCCTCGCCCCTGTCCTTTGTGCTCAGCTGCATTGCACGTGCAGAAGGGGGAGGGGCAGAAACCAAATTTAAATTTGTAAATACCATAGATTGATGTTTCGAAGAAGAGAAAACGAAGGCGCGTATCCCTAAGAGGATAGCGCCTTTTCGTCTGTCCGGTCCCACTCAGGGTCGCCGCATGGTTTTGTGGCGGTCGAGGGGTTATGTTCAAAAAATATAAAAAGGGGTCCATCCTCTTTACTTCCTCGCCTTTTATTCTTGTCACGTCTCCTGTATCTTCATTCTTTCAAGCCCAGGTTAGTCGACCTTTCTTTCTCCTTTTTCTTCTTCATGGATCCTCGACAAGACGGGAAAGGCAAGAGCCCTCTGATCGAGCCCTCCCGCGAGGAGATTATCCAGGCACGCCGCTAAGCTTTCGGAGGCATGACCATTCGAGGGGATCAACCAGCCCCGCGGCTAGTGTCTAGGGCATTATCCCAATCCCCTAGTGTTTCCTTTTCATCCACCAGCCATGAGGTAGGTCTCTCGGTAGCCATCCCTAAGTCCGCTGGTCTGACGGAGATTGCTTCAATCACGTCCTCTCAGGATCTTAGGAATCTTAGGACCCGGTTTGAGATCCCCAGCAATATTCGTCTTTCCGTTCCCCTCCCCGAAGATAGGGTCACTCTCATGCAACCGGGGAAGGTCGCGCTGTACGAAGAGTTTTTTAAATGTGGCCTTCGACTGCCTTTGCATCCCTTCTTTGTAAATTTGTTAAATAGATACCATCTCATCCCGGCACTGCTTACCCCTAACTCCATCCGCATCGTCTTTTCATTTTTAGTGCTTTGTCATTTCCATGGGGCTCCCGCCTGGCTCTCCCTATTTAGGGCTTTGTATAGGATTTGGAATCCCATAAGGGATGGGTGGTGGAGTTTTACGTCTAGGCCCAGGAGAGTCCTAGGGCTCAACCTCCCTTCCAAAATCAAGGGGTGGAAGTCACGATTTTTTTATGCTCATATAGAGGGGGTGGATGTGAACTGGGGTGTTCCTGATACCAGCTCTAATCAGAACTCGACTATCGAGGAGAGAGATCAGAAGTTGTTTAATATTCTGGTATCCACCGTCGTGCCCCTAGTAAGGAACTATTATCGGAGGATAACCTTCAGGAGATTGCGTCTATGCCGGTGTCGCTGCCTACAGCGCCCGGTGAGCTTCGAAGAGTTTTATTTTTGTCATCACTATCTTCCCCTTTTTTGGGTATTTGTATTCGAGTACGTGTATGAGAATGGATTTTAGCACGCACCTTTTACTTACATATGGCATCTCTAGGGCACTTTTTTGATTAACTTTGGATTCTCGATTTTGCAGCAATGAAGTTCTCTCAGGATGCAATAATATCAAGCCTTCAGAAGAGGAAAGGAAATGCCCGTGGCGCGACTAGGGCCGGGCCGAAAAGGCCTTGTCAAAGGGAGCCGGGACACTCGACCCAGCCTCCGGCAATTCTTCCTGAGGCGATATTAGTGGAGGAGGATGAGGGAGAGGAGAACCTCCCCGCCGGGATACCTATTAGGGGTCTCCCTGTGGAGGGCCCATCGGGGGCCGCCTCTCCTTCCGTCAGAGATATTGGGGAGCCCTCCGAGAGCAAAGGGTTGGCCGAGACCTGCCCGCCAGACCCGCAGTCGCCAGAAGGAGCAGATGTTTCCGCTCCCCCGGACATCTCGAAGGATCCGACCCAATCCCTAGAGATGCCCAGTAAGGGCATGGCGTATAAGAGCCATTTATCAGAAACGGTTCTTAAACTCTTGGTTTTGCCCCGGTTTCAAGCCAAAATGAGGGGCTTGCCCCTGGAGGAATCTTTCGATACGATGTTTACAGCCGCGCTCCAAGTAAAATCATGGTCTCCCTCATTTCTTTCCTTTCCCGATTTCTCTTTTCCTCGATTACAGAATTCTCGCACTCATCAACTATTTTTTAACGTAGATGTCCAACGGCCTTTTCGTACTCCGCAAGGATCTAGTCAACGCCAAGTCCAACAACGAGGGCCTGAAGAAAGAATTATCGGAAGTAAAGGCCCGAGAATTGAAGGCATCGCTTGACCTTCAGGCCATTCGGGAGGACAACCGCGCATGGCGGGAGGCCGAGAGGGAGCTGCAGACCCTGGACGCGAAACTATCTGAAACCAGGGCGAAGCTGCTACCGATTGAGGAAAAATTGAAGGAAGACATTCTCAAATTAGAATACACCGAAAACCGCTGACAACGCGGAGGCGGCGGCCCTTGATGCTGCAGAGAAGCTGGCCTTGGCTGAGAAGGAAACGAAGGAAGCCCTGGATAAGATGGCTATAACGGAGACAAAGGCTCAAGAAAGGGTGGCCACGGCCGAAGCTCGGGTTCGGGGAGACCATCGAGGAATACAAAAGTTCCCCCGATTTCGCCTCAGAATTTCGCGAGGCTGTTATGGATGCCTTTGTCCAAGGCTTCGAGAGGTGCAAAAGGAGGTTGTCCCGGCATTTCAAACTAGAAGACCTCGATCGTTTCCAGCCTGCAGACGATGAAGAAAATTCCGATGCTGAGGTTGAAGACATTGCCGATGAAGTAGTAATAGCGGAAGAATCTACTGCCCAAGCGACTGCAGTTGAAGAGTCGCCCAGAAAGGTATTCCAGACCGAAAGGCCGCCCAGACCCTGGAGGCTACCCAGAGCTTGGGGGTCGTCCAGGACTTAGGGGCTGCCCAGACCCTGGGGGCCGTCCAGGACCGGAAGGCCGCCCAGACCCTGGAGACCGTCCAGAACTTGGGGGCCGTCCAGGGCCTAGGGGCTACCCTTGACCAGGGTCCTGTGCCGAGGATTCCAACGTATTCCCCGCGGACCGATCGTGTCTCGATCCGTATTTAGTTTCTTGACCATATTACTCCTAAATATACTTACCTAGATTGTTATGTTTATTCATATTTTAGGTATAAATAAGTCAGGCTAAGTCACATCATGCTTGATTTTGGTCCCATCCTGTTTGATATTGAAGTCATTGTTTTAGATATAAACTCAACTTATTTGTTAAATCGATTGAATCAAGATCACACAAAAAAAAAAAAAAAAACCCAATGAATCATTCAAATCAGTTTGGAGTCAAATATGATTCAGATTCAATCCAAATATTTGGCTTTAAGATAGAATTGAGTCGAGCCATATTATATTTAAGTTAAGCAACTAACTATTTTTTATAACTAACCTCTAATAATTAATAATAAAATATAAATTTATTAACAAATTTAAATCAAATTAAAAGGATCTAACTTAAACTTAAAATTTTATTCAAAAGTTTTAATTAATTCTAAGTAAATAATTATTCTTAAGTTTATAAATTATATTTTTTAAAATATTTATGATATGCTTTAAGGCATCATAAATAAGAATTTATTAAAATAAATAATGAAATATGAATATTTAGATATAATTAAGTAATAATAGATGAGAGAAGATTTAGTTATTAAGATAAAAAGAAGAATTGCTTCAAATAAAAATTAATTCAATGAGTTGGCAAAGATAATTAGACTGAAGAAGAAAAAAAATTTATCCAATTAAAACTTATGGATCGATCAAGCTGGATCAAGTTTGGGTTAACTTAAATTTATTTTCTATTAATCTAAATTAGACCTAAATAATATACAAGCTAGATCAGATTATGGATCAGATAAAAAAAATATAAGATTTAAATTTAATTTAAAATTTTAATTAGGTCTAATTTCCAAGTTGATCCTACTCATGAGACTTTAAACAGATATCGAGTCAAACCATCTGTAGTCTTATTTACCGTGCAATGCAGGTGTCACCATACATGGTTAGATAGAGAAATGGATCCAAAACTAAAGATAAGATTTAGAAAAATTTTGGATATCTTGTGAGGTGGTTAAGAATACTTTGCATTGCTCTGAAAGTCATCCTCCAGCAACTAGTTAGTGTAGTTATTCTTTTAAAATCTACCCAAAAATCTGTACAGAAATGGAACAAAAAGTAATTGGCAATCTGTTTAGGATGTAGGAAAAATTCATCGGAGCAGATCTAACGCCTTCAGGAAGACTAAATGTATCTTTTGTTTCTGCAAACTACTTGATTGATATCATATCTTAAAACTAAAGCAGCAAGTGTTGGTGCAGCAGCAGTGCTGCTCCCTTCCAGGAATCAACCATACATTCAGGCCCATTCCAGAAAGTTATTCAGCTCAGGTTTATGAAGGAAAAAGTCTGAGAACTAGAGTTTAACTTCAACAACTGCAGCACATCCACATGGGAAGAAACCCATTCTCATTTCTCTTTCTTTTAATTTTTCAGAGATCTTATGCTGCTGTTTTGTCCTTATAACAAATGCAAGTACTGGATCAAGCATGCACCATCAAAAGGACATTTAAATTGAAGAAGATTGGCTGATTGAAATGCTGCATCCTTACTGTGCTTCAAAATTATTGAGATGGAATCCAGTATGAAGCATGGTTGGTTGGTTGTTTCCTTTGTTCACTGACAAAACTAAGAACCGATACTTTTTTTATCATATACTAATAATGTACTGGCAACAGTTAATACAACAGTAATACGTTCATCAACAACCAGTGCTCAGTTATACAGCAAGAACAAATCATATAAGACAAGAGGAAGAGATCAAGCGACCTCCAACGCCTCCTTGCTACTATATGTATATATATATATATAATCGACCTCACCGACCGTTGATCTCCGTCCCCGACCACTGACGACAACCCATCCGCTCGAGAAACTTGGTCAGCCGCATGTGCTTCGCTGCCCACTGCTCAGCTAACTTCTGTTCCTTGGCTTCGGCATCCCTCCTCAATCCGAGGATCTGGTCCTTGTACTCTGCTTCGATCCTCTCCAGCGCCAGCTGCTGCTCCTCCCGAAGCGCCCTCACCTTGGCCTCAATCTCCTCAACCTTCTCCCTCCTCTTGGAAGCCTTCTCCGACTCCAGCTGCAGCTCGACCCTCTTCACCCTCCACGACGCTTCCTTCTTGTGCGCCACCCAAGCTCGATGCCCTTCCTCCAACTCCCTGCAGCACTCCACCAGCTCCGATATGACCTGACCCTCGACCGACGATGATGAAGTAGTAACTCCTGATACCACCACCATGCTCTGCTGCTGCTGCGAACCGGCCAACAAGCCCATGCTGCTGTTGTTGTTGTTGTTGTCTGCTCCTCGCTCGGTTTGAAGCCAGGAGGGTATTATTCGTCCGGGTGGCGCCGTGGAAGGTGAGAGAGTGAGAGCAACAGAAGGCGAGGACGTTCTGTGAGAACTGTTGGAGTTTGAGAGCCATGGAGGAAGCACTGGCGTGGCCATGAGCAATGGGGTTATAATCTGGCGCTCTCTAACCAGCTTCTCTGCAAAGTTCTCGAGAATCCGATCGTACTTCTCCTCCTGCTCAAAAGAGCTGGCAGCTGGCTTGCTGCAGCTCTCTCTCTGCTCTCTTTGCTGCTTCTCCTTGAAGACTTCCCACCACTTTCCCAGCCTCTTGGCGGTGCGGCCCGGGACCTCAGCAGCGATCTTCTTCCACTTGTTACCGTGCTTCGCCTGGAGCTTGATCACAAGGCGCTGCTCCTCCTCGGTGAGAGATCCCTTCTTAATCCCGGGCTTAAGGTAGTTCTTCCACCTCTCCAAGCATGACTTGGCATCCCTGTGGAGGGGCACATTCATTCGCTGGGACACAAGGTTCCACTCCCGGGGCCCATACTGCTTCACGTATGCGCTCAAGATTGCATCCTCTTCATCTCTCCATCGCTGCCTTTCCTTCATTTGCAGCGGCCACCACCCATCGCCTCTGAATCCTCATAACGTATCTGAAACAAAGGCAGCCAGACTTAATTTCTTGTCCGGATGACAGCGCCTGCTCCAATAATCCTCCTAATGATTCAAAAAGAGCTTGATAGAGACTTATCAGTGAAAACGTAAACCAAGAAATACTACCATGAACCTATAGTTAAAATAGAGAGTTTAGGCTAAATCAATCAGGAACGCTCCCTGGTTTGCGAAGCACCAGCGCAGCAGGCACTAGAATCTGTGCTGAAAAGGACTAAACATAGTAAATGAATGCTTTTAATATCTATCCAATATCCATCCATCCATTAGAGAGGTAAAAAAAATATCAAGACCACAAGGACGCGCAGGACAAGAAGATTTCAGACAACCCACAGACACTGATAACAATGACAGAATCAAAGACGCACATGATCATTCGATTAGATTACGCGTCGAGCACCATAGAAAACAGTATTCCGGAATGATCTATACTTAATAATGGAGCTTATATATATATCAACATGCCCTAATAGTATGGACCAGTCCGCCGGGCATCGCGATCATAGCTTCCTGTCTGTACGAAAACTGGCAAACCAGCGAGGTTGAGATGGACACAAATAAATTTAGAAATGGGATAACAACATATATAAAACAATTAGGACAAGAATCTAACGTGGACATCAACGTGCTATATGGTGGTGATGCGTTTATTTACTGAGAAAGAGATGTCTTAATCATCGACTATTATAACAACATTAGTAGAGAAAGAGTTATTTGTGTATAAAAGCAAGCATTGATCACAGAAGACACTCAACTCCCCTTAATATTAGTTAGTATATCTGTCATGTAGAGTGAAGATTTGTATGATTGTATATGACCATCATCATCAACAGATGATGCTGACCAAGAGCAGCAACATAAGATCCGTATCACATGAAGATTTTAAATAAATTTAAATAAATCAGGATCCACGGGTCAACTAAGTCCAATCCCACAACTATTTCTTGATTAATTTAGTAGAATGAAGGAATAATTCGCTCGACATGTATCCTTGATGGATCCAAGAGATTCGCAAGCAAGTTTCAGCGGAAAATACATACATATATATATATATATATATATATATAGTCATAATATAGACCAAATTTGCCATGATGGAACGCAGCCTTAGGAAGCCGGAAACGTGATTTAAAACTATTCAACACACTTCAAATACATAGCTAGGAGACATGAAACCATTTAGCTCGAGGCGCCATTTTGTCCCATCCTCGCGAGTTGATCATCTCAAGTACAGTTAAGTCGCAGCAGATGTCACCTCGCCCGTATCATATTAAAGTACAAAGCGGAAGATCAAAAAAATAGAGCAAGCAAAACTCACTACATTCCATACGGTTGCGCCTGCTGTTGTCACTTATTAGACAAGCGAAGAAGAAAAAGACGGCGAGAACTCTATTTCGATTAGAGTCATCCGTCGATGGACGAAGTGGGCATAGAGTAGAAGGTAAGGATTAACCCACCTGTTGTCAACGAAAAAACGAGGGAATATATATATATATATTCGTCGTTAGCTTCCTTTTCCGTAGTTTGCTTAAGGATACGATGTTATCTTTAATTTCCGAAGATTCGCAAAAAGAAAAAGAGAGATAACTACAGCTAAAAGTACAAAATGGAAAAAAAAAAAAGGAAGAAAAAAAAACAAGATAGAGAGAGAGAGAGAGAGGGAGGAGTAAAGAAATCTCTTACAGCTCCAAAACACAAAAAAGGGCACCGTCTTCCCTTAATGCAGAGGCTAGCCAGGGGCAAAGGCCAAGAGGAATTAGAGAGGAGAATGTTAGAGAGATGATGAAGGGGAGTAATGGTAAAGAGAAGAGAAAAAGGAAAAGAGAAGAATGGAAGACACGGAGAAGGTGGGGTCTAAAAAGCAGGGAGGCAGCAAAGAGAGAAGAGAAGCGAGCCCTGACACCAGCGTAAAGAAAGGGCACGCGAAGGAAAAAAATAAATTGAATTAAATAAAAAAATCGAAGGAGCTTTGCGAAGGCCTGGAGCAGCGGACTCGGCCAATCGGAAGTAAAACGATAGTTTCGGTCTCGGTCGATAGTGACATCAGAGAGGAATGTGCTATCGTCATCGTCAAGAGCACGACGATTTGGCATTTCAAATAAGGAAAAGATTTTTTACATCGTGTCCGGTGCAGTAAATTTTATGTAAATTATATTATTTTTTTATTAATTTATATATACGTAATATTATTATAAAATATTAAGATATTTAAAAAAAAGTTATGATATTTTAGTTTTAAGCTTACGATATCATTGTTAAAAAGTAAAGACATATTCAGAAGAAAAAAAAAAAAAAATTCACCATATCCTAGTTTTAAATTGATGACACAAGCTTAAGATACATGTTCAAAAAGGTATCTGTACATATCTAAAAAAAACTAAATATATATTAATGCACGTCATGTCAAAATTAAATAGCTACTAAGAAAGAAAAAAAAAAGACACCATAGTTAAGAAAGTCATGTCATCCTAGTTATAAAACTAAGACATCCGTTAAAAAAAACAAAAATACTTACGACACCCTAATTATAAAGCCATCACACCGTAGTTATAAAGCCACGATACCCACTCGTCTATACACAAATTCTAAAAAAAGCTGGTATTAATACACTTCATGTCAAAATAAAGACACATATTAAAAAAATAAAAAAATACTTACGACACTCTAATTATAAAGCCACGACACCGTAGTTATAAAGCCACGATACCCACTCGTCTTTACACAAATTCTAAAAAAAGCTGGTATTAATGCATGTCATGTCAAAATAAAGACACTTATTAAAAAATAAAAAAAACTTACGATACCCTGGTTTTAAGCTTACGACACCATAATTATAAAGTCAAGACACCCGTTCAAAAAGCAAAAAAAACTCACAACATCCTAGTTTTAATCTCACGATACTCTAGTTTTAAACCCAAGACATTTAGAAAAAGTATCTTTTTCAAAAAAAAAAAACTGAACGAATATTAATGCACGTTAGATGACTTTTTTTTTCTTAAAAGTTATGTACATATACCTTTTCTGAACGGATGTTTTAAGCTTAAAACTATGGTATCATGAGTTTAAAACTAGGATGTTGCAAGTTTTTTTTGCTTTCTAAACGAGTGTCTTGACTTATAACTACGATATCGTAAGCTTAAAACTAAGATGTCGTAAATTTTTTTTTGAGATGTCTTAACATTTTTTAACGAGTATATATATATATATATATATATATGAACCAATAAAAAAAAAATGATACAAAGTCTTTTCCTTCAAGTAAACCCCACCCAAAACGGAGCTGGGACACTTCTCTTCGCACAACCTTTCTAGGGTCCACGTTGCAGCCAATTAGCTGATAGCACGTCGTCAGAAAGAGTTGCTTGCTGTCTGCGACTTCACAGCCAATGCTTCCGGCTTGTTGCCTAAGATGGCTAGCGGAGCTGGAAGAAGTAGAAGCAGCAGCAGCAGCAGAAGAAACGGATTAAAAAAGAAAAAGAAAAGAAGGGCGGAGGAGGAAGAGGAGGAGGAGGAGGTAAGATCTAAGATCATCGGGACCACCGGAATCGAGGTAGCGCTCCCCTCTTAATTAACTCCCGAGACCTCCAGTCCAGACCTTGTGATTGGTCGGCGACTCCTAACGAGAAGCCGAACGGCAAAAGCCGGTCAAAAAGGCTTAAAAAAGCAGTCGGGTCGCGGTCTCCATTTTTATCCTACCACGCCCCCGACTCGCTCGCACGCGCCAAGGGCTTTTAAGTTTTACCGCCCCGGTAGCCGAGCTGCGAGAATAATAGAAGACTTGGGGGATGCTGCGATCTCCGCCCCGGTACGGACGGGATTCTGGTCTCCCCGAAAGAGAGGCATCATTAGAGAGAGAAAAGAGAAGGGTGTGGGTACCGAGGTGGAGGGGACTGTACCCCGCGTTTCGCGGCACAATGAGACAAGGCGATGGGGACTGGACCTCCCGGCCACTCCTCTCAATGTGTCAGCGAGTGGTAACGTCGCTCCCCCGCCGGCCGGGCCCACCCTTTCGGTCGCTCGGCTGAAGCCGTCAAGTACGCGTATGGGCGCCCATCCGTCCTCCGGTCCCCGATGACGCGTTGAATTGCCATTGGACGACTGGCGGTATGGCATCATCTCAGCGAATCCTGCAGGCTGGGTGGCAGAGTGGGGCGGGACGACGTCGGTTATTACCCCATGGATCATCGGAAATACGGGCCGGGGGCGCGGTCTCGCCACCCCACCGGAGGTGGGGAGGTTAAGCGTGGCATGAGAGGTTTGGCAGCAGGATCTCGCGTGAAACCAACACCCATTGGAACGGGTTAAGCTCAGGTTATATGTATGGTCCCACGCTGTGCCTCCTCCAAATGCGGACGTTGGACGACAGGCTACTCTTTCTTGGGTCCGTCCAGATCTGGTACCTGGATTACACCCTGGATTTTTATAGATCAGATTGGATGTTTATATAATTGGTGTAAAAACTTACCAGTAACGTACCTAAATTGATTTAGATCAACATGGCACTTCAAAATAAAGTAAAGCAGCGGAAATAGTGTTGAGGATTACCTCCCGCCATCGTTCCGGCCTCGGAATAAAATAAAAGGAAGAAGCTTTGAATTCTGGTTCTTCTGGTCCTTTCTCTACCCAGATCGATGGTGTGTGGTTTTTCTCATATCGTAGAGCAGGTACCAGGGACCATTTTTATATACACAAACCCTCCAGAAATTTCTGCCATCATAGAGATTTCGGAGCACGTTATGGGCGATGGTTACGGAGTCGCAAACTCACTCCCGCTGTTTTGCACGTTCAAAATTCAAAATACATAAACCACAAAATCAGGAGTTGGTTATTCCCCTGGCCAGTAGGAATCTGAATTAACCAACATTCTCCCACTTGGTCTATGTATTTTCTACCATGCACGATATTAACATACGGATCATGGCGACAGTTCCTCTAAATGTGAGTATTGTCTTCCATGTATCACAATATGTTACACTTCCCAACATAGCCCAAATAACTTAATGAATAAACCCTATGTTTATTCGTGGTCCAAACATAATGATATTCCTCAAACAAATATGTATACAACTTAAAGGAGAAATATCCAAACTGAATAAGAGTTTCATTGAAGAACAAGTATATACAATGACATTACATCACGGAACTAAGTCCCATTCGCGCTACATGATCCTTGAAACCCTTTGGTGGCATGCCTTTAGTCAGAGGATCCGCGATCATCAATTCAGTGCTGATGTGTTCAATAACCACTTTCTTTTCTTTAACACGCTCTCTTATGGCTAAGTACTTAATGTCGATATGTTTACTACGACTACCACTCCTATTGTTCTTAGCCATAAAAACAGCAGCTGAATTATCACAGTACAATGTCAAGGGCCTCGAAATAGAGTCTACAACTTTAAGCCCAGATATGAAACTCTTCAACCATACACCGTGTGAGGTAGCTTCAAAACAAGAGACGAACTCAGCCTCCATAGTGGAAGTAGCAGTCAGGGTCTGCTTGGCACTCTTCCATGATACAGCTCCATCAGCTAACATAAACACGTAACCTGACGTTGATTTACGTGAATCAATACAGCCAGCAAAGTCTGCATCACTATATCCAATGACTTCCAACTTCTCAGTCCGTCTATACATGAGCATGTAATCCTTGGTTCCTTGAAGGTATCTCATAACCTTCTTTGCAGCCCGCCAGTGGTCAACACCTGGATTACTCTGATATCTCCCAAGCATTCCAACAACAAATGCAATGTCAGGCCTGGTACAAACCTGAGCATACATAAGGCTTCCAATAGCTGAAGCATATGGAATGGGTCTCATCTGTTCGCGTTCGAACTCATTTTTGGGACACTGATTCAAGCTGAATCTATCACCTTTCACAATGGGTGCTACACTCGGTGAACAATCTTTCATGCGAAACCTTTCTAGAACCTTGTTGATATAGGTCTCTTGAGACAAGCCCAAAATGCCTCTAGATCTATCTCTATGGATCTTTATGCCAATGACATAAGATGCCTCACCCATATCCTTCATATCAAAGTTCTTTGAGAGAAATTGTTTCACCTCATATAGCAAACCCTTGTCATTAGTCGCAAGCAAAATGTCATCCACATATAACACAAGAAAGCAAATCTTGCTCCCACTGACCTTTTGGTATATACAAACATCCATGATGTTTTCTTCAAAGCCAAATGAAGTAATAACATCATGAAATTTCAAATACCATTGTCGGGAGGCTTGCTTTAATCCATATATGGACTTATTCAGCTTACAACTAAATTCTCACCACTACTAGAGGAAAATCCTTCTGGTTGTTTCATGTAAACCTCTTCCTCTAGATCACCATTGAGGAACGCCGTTTTCACATCCATCTGGTGTAACTCTAAATCAAAATGAGCCACCAATGCCATGATTACACGGAAGGAGTCCTTTTTAGATACAGGAGAAAAGGTCTCCGTGTAATCTATTCCTTCCCTCTGAGTAAATCCTTTGGCAACAAGTCTAGCCTTATGTCTCTCAATGTTGCCTTCTGAGTCTTTCTTAGTTTTAAAGACCCACTTACAACCAATGGCTTTTACACCATTAGGCAACTTGACAAGATCCCAGACTTTGTTAGATGCCATAGAATCCATCTCTTCTTTCATGGCTTTGTACCACAAGTCAGATACATTAGAACTCATGGCCAGTGAAAACGTTTCAGGGTCATTTTCGGCTCCAATATTGTAGTCACATTCTTGCAGATACACAACATAATCACTAGGAATTGCTGGTCTCCTAGTCCTAGTAGACCTCCTCAATGTTGCCTCAACATTCTCCTGTGAAACGGGATCATGTTGCTCAACAGGTTGTTCAACAATTTCGGGTATTTGCTGAACTTCAAGGTCTACTGGATTTGGATCAGCAATTTGTGGAATCTCTTGGACCTGTTGCTCAACATGTGCACGAACACAAGGCGCACTGTGAACTACAACAATCGGTCCACTACTTGAAGTGGAGCATTGAGCATCTTGATGACCTTTCCCAAGACCAAGGTCTTGAAAATGATCGCTCCCACTAATTAAATCGTTTTCAAGAAATTTAGCATTTCTTGATTCCACAAATCTAGTGCTATGAGAAGGACAATAAAATCTATATCCCTTGGATCTTTCGGCATAACCAACAAAATATGCACTTAAGGTCCTCGGGTCCAACTTCCTTTCATGTGGATTATAAATCCTCACCTCAGCTGGGCAACCCCAGACGCGTACATGTCGCAAACTCGGTTTCCAACCTTTAAACAACTCAAAAGGTGTCTTTTGGACAGCCTTGGTTGGAACCCGGTTTAATATGTACACCGCTGTCTTAAGGGCTTCAGTCCATAAGGACCGAGGAAGTTTGGAGCTGGCAAGCATGCTCCTTACCATGTCCATTAATGTTCGGTTTCTTCTTTCAGCCACACCATTCTGATCTGGAGAACCAGGTAAGGTGTATTGGGCAACAATCCCACAATCTTGAAGAAACTTTGCAAATGGACCGGTAGCTTGTCCACTCTCAGTGTATCTACCGTAGTATTCTCCTCCCCTATCAGATCTTACGATCTTGATTCGTTTGTCACATTGTTTCTCTACTTCAGCCTTAAAAATTTTGAAAGCATCAAGTGCCTCACTTTTGCTGTTCAATAAGTAGAGATACATGTAACGCGAATAATCATCAATAAAGGAGATGAAATACTTATTACGGTATGCATCTATATCAGGACTACAAATGTCTGTATGAATTATTTCTAACAATTGAGAACTCCTCTTTGCACCTTTCTTTGACTTGTTAGTCTGCTTACCTTTAATGCAGTCTACACAAGTACTAAAGTCAGTCCAATCAAGAGTACTAAGTACTCCATCATGTACCAACCTCTTGATTCTATCAATGGAGATATGACCTAATCTCCTATGCCACAAATTAGACGAATTCTCATCAACGACACATCTTTTAACACCAACATGCATAGAAGAATAGTGATTATCATTTTCTAAATTAAGACGAAAAAGACCATCAGACAATGTACCACATCCAATAATCTCAGATCCATAAGAAATACTGAAAGATGAATCCGAAAATTTAAAGGAATATCCACAAGATACAAGTCTTGAAACAGAAACTAAATTCCTAGCAAAACCAGGAATATAAAATGTCTTTTCCAAACTTAAAATAAAACCACTATCTAAAACAAGTTTGCAAGTTCCAATGGCTTCCACATGTGATGACATCTTATTTCCAGAATAGATGCAGCATTCACTTCCCACTGGTTTCCGCAGGTCTTGCAATCCCTGCAAGGAGTTGGTAACATGGATTGAAGAACCAGAGTCAATCCACCATGTGTCTTGAGTAACATTAATCATGTTAGATTCATAACAGACAAAAGAGAGTTGAGTACCTTTCTTGTCAAGCCACTGTTTGAACTTGGCACAATCCTTCCTCAAATGCCCTTTCTTCTTGCAGAAGAAACATTTGGAACTTTTCTGAATGTCCCCTTTGGCAGGAATCTTGCCCTTGTTCTTTGCTTGAAATTTCTTTTTCTTTCCTACACATGGTCATAAGTTCATTAATTGACCATTTATCCTTATGTGTGTTATAAGAGATCTTAAATGGGGCATATTGCGGTGGTAGAGTGTTGAGAATGTAATGCACTAGAAAAGAGTCAGACATCTCAACTTCAAGTCTCTTCAATTGAGCCGCAATGTCCCTCATCCTCATAATGTGGTCACGTACACCGCGTATACCACTCAGTTTTATGGATGAGAACTGGTGAATTAGGGTGCTAGCTAAAGCCTTGTCTGAAGATACAAATTGATCATCGATCGCCTTCAGCAAGTCACGGACATTGTCATAATGCTCAAGGGAACCCCTGATGCCATCTGAGATCTTGGTCTTTATGAACATTATTGAGAGACGATTAGATCGCTCCCATTTTTCATAAAGAACAGAATCTTCAGGGGGCGGTTCATCCTTCCTTATGGCGTAATCAATGTCCTTGCACCCTAGATGAAGGAGAGTTCTCTCCTTCCAAATTTTATAATTGTCCCCTTTGAGCTCAGGAACATCACAAATCATATCAGAGAAATTAACAGGCTGACAAACTGCAAAAATTAAATAACCATACTCATGTTACAAAACTTTGAAGCTCTTTAAACAATATGACATATCTACCAATGTAAAATACGTCAAAATATGAATCTACTGACATAAAACTTGCCTGTGGGCTGAAGTATTAATTCAATTAGATTCACATTTAAACTATATGATAAAATTATCAAATTATACCCTTAATTTCTAATCCCTGTGGGTAAATTAGAAAATATAATTTGACATTTTATCCTAATTAATTATATAAATATAACAAAATTTTTCTGTGGAATAAATTTTATTATATCCATATAATTAATTATAATTAATGTCTATTATTTATGTGATTTATTAACTTTATTATACAATTTTATAATTAAGGATGCTGTGGCTACTCCTCAATTATTTAATTGTATTTATCACTTAGACATTATTTAAATTTTATGCTCAATTATGTCACTTAAGATGCATGCATAATTCACAAAATTTACACACACAAATTCTAAATATAATTGAACATAGATATGACAGGCTAATGGCCCATCACTTAATGAACGAGCCAACAGCCCGTCATCCTCACCCAATTCAATAGTTTAATTTAACCAAAATATCTCAATCACCTCAAAATTTTCGGATCAGATGTGTTCAAGCTGCTGCAACCCAGCCTGCTACAGTTCAGATTATGTGCACGGCCCAGCCTCACTGTTGGCCCAGACAACAGAGCCAATCAAATGCTGGATCAGTTCTAATTGGGTCAGATGCCCTCTTAGTCCAGGGCCTGGCCCAGGACGCTGGGCCAGAGCCTGGCCCACCCAGGCGCTACCAGCGCCTGAGCGTTGCCCACGCTGGTTGGCAACCAGCGCTGGCGCTTGGGCGCTTGGGCGCTGGCAGGCAGCCAGCGCCTAGCCAGCCAGCGCCCAACCAGCGCCTGGGCGCTGGCGTCCAATTTTTTTTTTTTTAATAATGATGGGCGCTGGCAGTCAGCCAGCGCCCAGCCACGGGCGCTGGCATCCATTTTTTTTTTAAATTACGGGCACGTTTTCAGTAAGAAACGTTTTTCATCCGTCCTTATCCCGTGTGCACATATCCGAAGCAAGGAAACCATGCTTCCTCTTTTTATGGTGATTTGATTATGAGATATTTGGATTTATCTTTATTCAAACTATATCCAAAAGAATGAGTGAACAGATAAATGCATGCTTTATCCAAAAGAATGAGTGAACAGATAAATGCATGCTTCATGGCATAAGACTTATCGATCAATCTCTGAATTAAATAACTGAATATTTAGAATTTATCGGATCCCTTTCAGATGATTCTTGATGATCTATTAACTCTCCCGGTACGCAGGTAGTTGGGTCAAACGCACCAAGGTACTACAGCAGCCTCCCTTATTGGTACGTCCCTAATATCCCTACCATACGCCCGTTGGGTAAATAATCCAGGGTACTACCAGTAGCCTCCCCTTTGGACTATCCCTAAAATGAGAGAAATAGAAATCAAGAACGTCTTGCCCCTCTTTATTTTTGATCAGGATAAAATTTTAAATATATATTTTCAATATTTAAAACAAAATCCAACATAAAGAAGAGCCCAAAAGCAGAAAGCATTCGGCCAAAACGAGACAGAGGCGTGTGGCTCTGATACCAAATGTAAAACTTACCAGTAACGTGCCTAATGTGATTTAGATCAACATGACACTTCAAAATAAAGTAAAGCAGCAGAAATAGTGTTGAGGATTACCTCCCGCCATCGTTCCGGCCTCGGAATAAAATAAAAGGAAGAAGCTTTGAATTCTGGTTCTTCTGGTCCTTTCTCTACCCAGATCGATGGTGTGTGGTTTTTCTCATATCGTAGAGCAGGTACCAGGGACCATTTTTATATACACAAACCCTCCAGAAATTTCTGCCATCATAGAGATTTCCGGAGCACGTTATGGGCGATGGTTACGGAGTCGCAAACTCAGTCCCGCAGTTTTGCACGTTCAAAATTCAAAATACATAAATCATAAAATCAAGAGTTGGTTATTTTCTTGACCAGTAGAAATCTAAATTAACCCACAATTGATCGATTCTGATCTCTTCCGACCGACCGCGTCCACTGCTCACAACCGGTCCCGAGCCGCATGTTATTCCATTCACAGAGAAATGGCGAAAATAATTGCGAGATAATCGCATGGTGTCGTTTTTCCTTTCCGTTTTGGTGCAGCTGCTCTGTTGATTTTTTTTATCTCTGATAGCGGACGTGATGCTTCAAATTTAATTATATATATAAAAATATTATATATTATAATTTAAATTTATTTATTTTTATTTAAATTTCAGATCTTATAATTTCGATCCATTAATAAAGCAAATGATATTGAAATCGATCTAAATATGCGAAAGTTGATGAACATTAAAAAAATTATTATTCATAGTTCCGTTATAATATAGAGCAATTCTTATAACATCAATGATACGACTCCAGAGTAAAAAGTTGATGAGCATGAAAAAAAAAAATCTATATAATGACGATGAAGTGCACTAATAATCTGATTTGAAAATAGATTTTATCTAGCTATGTATAAGAAGAAATAGATTATAATATTTTAAATTTAATTTCACATGAAAAAAAAATATTATATACTTATAATTTAAATTTTATTATTATTTATTAATTTTTATTTAAATTTTTGGATTATATAATTTTGATTCATTAATAAAATTAATTGAACCAATAAATTAAATGAACTTAGTGCATTATAGTAAATTCTTCTAGTAGAAGGATAGCTGCACAAATTAATTGGCGGCAAACTCTAGAGATAAATCTTTTACTTTTTTTTAATTTTAAGATGGGAATGGCCAACTTTTTTAACGCTTCAGCTGTTCACCTATTCATGAGTAGGTATCTTTCACATCAAATATTGTAAAAAATAGCTGCTGATGAATGGATAAGGAGCTAAGGTATGTATCTATCACAACCTAAAGTTTTAGCAAGTATTTGTACTACGTTGATGTGGTTGAGCCACTAACAATGCGGCACATTAAAACCAGCTGCTTGACCTCAAAAGTCAAAACAAATAGACCTGTAAGCCGTTATTCATGAGTTTAATTGAAGTTTAGTCCTTCACCAGCATGGTTCCATTGACCAACCATCTAACGTCCCATCCAAACACCAAATTTCTTTAATTTTTAAACTTTTCAACGGTACAGATAACTATCAACCGAAGCAATAACTTTCCAGTGGTTGGCGTAGATAAGCTAATCATTCAAGTCCGAGCTACTGGATTGGACATCAGCTTCCCTTATGCAAAGCGATGCCAACGTGTGCAGTAGTTTAAAAACTAGTGCTTGGAAAATTAGACGGCAGCCTGAAATGATTGTCATAATCCAGTTAATTTTAAAGTTTATTATTCTTATATATATAATATCAACGCTAATGAAATGACAATCATAGTCCTGTCAATTTTAAAGTTTATTATTCTTAATCCTTCGCTGTCTCCATTTGGACCACAGAGAAAAAACCATTAACATGGGCAGCTAGAAAAATTAGCTGCATGACACGTGTGCAATACCTGAAGTGTGATGGAATAATATAGTGGGAGGTGAGGGGACCGGAGGAAAGGAAGGCCCGGGCACTCCCAGACGACAGCGATGCACAGCCAACCCGTCGGATGCTCGGATTTTTGCCGTGAGACCCGGGCTTCAGAGCTCAGATTGCCTTCGCTGGCGAGGCCTTAAGCTTGGGCATTCAATTGGCAGCGTAATTTGTGAGTTTTACGTGGCATCACTCTACATGCCAGACTTCGAGGCCAAAGTTTTCCTCTCTTGCAGTATTTTCTGGAATCTAATGCCCCCAATCTCTCGCTCAGAGGACGGATAATGAATGGACACCAACTTTTAGAAAAAATAATCAACTCATATTTACTATATAAAAATTTTTTAAGCTAAAAAACTTTTTTCACTGGCTAAGAGCCCATCATGGACCATTGCAGTTGCTTTGGTTGTTTGGATTCCCTTCAAGCATGAACTCTTCTCAAGCACACTACTTGGGGACTGCTAGCGGCACTGGCTGTGGCAGTTAAATTAACCTTTTTAGATGGAATACTTAATCTCATTCTTTAGAGTTTGGCACTTTCGAATATTATGCTTGTAGACTTTATAAAATTGACAATGTACTTATGCTAATCTCTCTTCATGAGCTTAGCTTTTATATTTATATATAAACTAGTGCATGTGGTCCCTTCATGACTGTTGAGGGATAAAATCATCATTGGATTGATAACCATGTAAAAGGGCTGAGATCAGCCCTGGCCCTCACTTGCTACATTGTGCCCACAAAGAATGAGCTAACCAATATGATTCGGCGGACC
This sequence comes from Calamus simplicifolius, assembly GCA_900491605.1. Lineage (NCBI taxonomy): Eukaryota > Viridiplantae > Streptophyta > Magnoliopsida > Arecales > Arecaceae > Calamus > Calamus simplicifolius. Next base: position 708,354 of record UESW01004009.1, read on the forward strand.
AAGCAACCCATAGCTTGGCTCAATCCATAGCTCGGCTCCCCCGAGCAATCCATAGCTCGGCTCCTCCGAGCAATCCATAGCTCGGCCTCCCCGTGCACTCCATAGCTCGGGTCCCCCAGCAATCCATAGCTCGGGCTCTCCGAGCAATCCATAGCTCGGCCTCCTCGAGCAATCCATAGCTCAGCTCCCCCAAGCACTCCATAGCTCGGCCTCCCCGAGCACTCCATAGCTCGGCTCCACCGAGCACTCCATAGCTTGGCCTCTCCGAGCACTCCATAGCTTGACGTGCGCCTCCGCGGAATGGAACTGTTTTTACGTCCGTCTTATTTCTTCTGTCATATCTCAGCCGCCCTCGTACCTCGACTGCTCAAGCCATGCTTACGCCCCGGCAGCGCGAACTATTTGTGCATTTCGGCCATCAAGGCCGGGTCGTCCCGCGACCATCCGAACCAAGCCTTTCTGCGCCCCTGCAGAACCTGGCACGGGAGAGCCCAAGTTCAGTGTAACAGAATTCAAACGATGAATCATATCGAGACGTGGCCTAGGACCTGCAATAACGGCTTAGGACCTACACAGTCATCGGATATCGGGCCATCAGAAAGCTCTCACAGTCGTCGATCCTCTAACGGATAAGATACGGATCTTACCGGCCTCACAACAACTTGATTCAAATCATCTTCGAATCCCAACAACCTTCGAACCTTCCAGAAGGCGCTCAAGATTCAGGTGATTGCCTATAAATAGGACACTTCCAGATTTTCTCAGGTACGCGACTCCTCGCTCAGTCTCAGCATCACTCTCTCTCTTTCACTGCTTCTCCTTTTCTCCGCCATTAGCGCTCTGCTCGAGCTCCCGAGAGGCCATCCCTGGAGAGACTCCTCAGAAAGAGCCTTCTCCTCACCTCTGTTGATCGCTGATCTCCACTGACTTAAGCGTTAAAGGGTCTTCCGCGGAGGGCCACCCCCAATGCCTCCCGCGTGGGGACTTCTTTGCAGGTCCGCCCAGGAGGAAGCCCAATCAGGAGACCGATCGTGCCCGGGTCGAAGGACAGATTTCAGCAGCAATAGATTGGCGCTAGAGGAAGGGTCTCAAGTCCCATTAAAACTTGAAGAAAGGAAACAAGGATCTCGATCTTAAAGAGAACCTCTCCAACGGCTAATCGAAGAAGAGCCACTTCTGAAGCCCAGGACCAGGTCGCCTCCCAGAGAACCAATCCGATGAGTATCGTGGCGCTGCCACCGCCACCAGCTGAGACTCTATCACCACCGGCTATCCCAGTGACCCAGGACTAGTTCGCCACACTGGTCCAACAAGTTCAAGCCCTGACCCATCTGGTTCAGGAGCACCTCGCAGCCCCCATCCAGTTACAGCTTCCCCTGCTCCACACCTCTCTGAGGATGCCGTAGCTCCTTTTTCTCCGGCCACCTCTTCTTCTGGTCCGCATGGAGCCGCGGACCCACCACACCGACCCAAGGAGGCCAGACCAGTCCCGCAAGGGAGCTGCGACAAGGATCTCCCCAGACCTCGGCGGGCCTGGTCCCTCTCTCCGGAGTTCTCCCGCCATGATTCGATGCCATCGCCGCGCTCTCCTCGTCCAGCCCCTCCTCTTATACCTGAAGAGGATATCCGCCGATAGCTCCAGGAGATGCGTCAAGAGCTGGACGCTGCCAAGCAGGCTCATCCGCCTCAGCCTAAGGTGGAGCAGGGTATCCCCTTCTTCAAGGGGATCATGGAGGAAGTGATTCCCTCCCATGTTAAGCTACCCGCCATCGAGCCCTACCACGGCTCCTCCGATCCTGACGATCACCTCAGCAGTTTCCAGTCGATCATAATGTTCCACGGGGCATCAGATGCGATCCTGTGCCACGCCTTTCCCTCCACCCTTAGAGGGTCCGCTCGAACCTGGTTCAATGCTCTGAAACCATGTTCCGTTGATTCGTTTGACGAGCTGAGTCATCTTTTTATCGGCCAGTTCGTCAGCAGCCGCCGTCACCGATGAAGATCCGACTTCCTCTCTGAAGTTAAGCAGAGAGAGGGGGAGTCCTTGAGAAATTACCTTGGTCGTTTTAATAAAACCATGCTGGAGGTGGACCACCTTAATCATGAGGTGGCTATGTTCGCCCTAGCGGATGGAGTTTTGAAGGAGAGCGACTTCTACTTGGCGATGGAAGTCAGTTACCCCCCGAAACTCTCCGATATGATGGCCCTGGCAGACAAATACGCCAGAGTCAAAGAATCACGGAGGGCTGCCCGCGCCAAGCTGACAAAGAAGAAAGAATTCAAGGGCTCGGATAGGCATCGACCTACCCTAGCCAAGCCCACCTCATCGCCAAAGAGCTCCCCCGCCGCCGCCAAGGAATCACTCCTGGAGCTCGCCTAGGCGGTTTGACCGATACACCCCACTCACTGTTCCTAGAGCGCAGATCCTCATGGAGATAGAGTGCCATCTTCCCCGACCAGCTCCTCTCCGAGGGAACCCAACCTGGAGAGACCCCACCAAATACTGCCACTATCACCGGGAACATGGCCGATACCGAGGAATGCTGGCTGTTGAAGAACGAAATTGAGAGGTTAATCCAGTGGGGCCGACTGAACCAGTTCAGGAGGGCGCCCGAGCTAGGGCAAGGGGGTGATCGGCAGCCCGAGCTTCAGCAGCCTCCTTCTCCTCCAAATCCACCCGTGATCAGCCATATCAATGTGATTGAAGAAGCCGGTAGTTCGTCGAACTTTGAGAATGATGAAGAAGGTTCGGCGCCGAAGAAAGCACGAACGGGTGAGCTCTCCTTCTCCGACGACGATCTCTGGGGGATACAATTTTTGCATGACGACGCGTTAGTTGTATCTCTCAATTTAAATAACTATGATGTAAGTCGAATCCTTGTTGATAGTGGAAGCTCCGTAAATGTTCTGTACTTTGATGTGTTCGCCAAGCTGAAATTGCTCATGGAAAATCTCTGAGCCGTGGACTCCACCTTAATGGGGTTCACCGGCGATATTATCATCCCAGAAGGGGTCATAACTTTAACGGTTCGGGCAGGAATCTGGCCCCGTGTGGCCACTGTTCACACAGACTTCCTGGTGACCAAGCTTCGGTCGCCTTACAATGCGATATTTGAGAGACCCGGCCTGATGTCCCTCAGAGCCGTTGTCTCCATTCCGTGCCTATCTATGAAGTTCCCCACCGGGCGGGAAGTTGGTGTTGTCCAAGGAAGCCAAACTATGGCTCGGCAGTATTTTGTCACCAGCCTTCAGTCCAGGATGCCTGAGGTTGATGGGTTGGACGCTCGGGAGGACTTCGCCGAGCAACGAGGAGAACCAGCCGAAGAACTGGAAGAAGTTCCGCTGGACGAAGCCCGGCCCGACCGAACTATAAAGATTGGGTCGCTACTGCAAGGCGAGTCCCGACAGAAACTGATCGACTTTCTCCGAAGAAACGCCGATGTCTTCGCCTGGTCGCCTCCGATATGCCAGGAATCAGTCCTGATATTCTTGTTCATCGCCTCAACGTGGACGAGATGCACCAACCCGTCAGACAGAAGAAAAGAAGCTTCACCCTGGAGCGACAGAAAGCTATCGAAGAGGAGGTTGATAAGCTTATCAAGGCAAACTTCATTCGGGAGGTGAATTACCCAAGTTGGCTGTCGAATGTTATCATGGTAAAGAAGTCGAACGGCAAGTGGCGGATCTGCATCGACTTCACCGACCTCAACAAAGCGTGCCCGAACGACAGTTTCCCTCTCCCTTGAATTGACCAGCTTGTAGATGCCACCTCGGGTCATCAGATGCTGACATTCATGGATGCCTATTCAGGCTACAACCAAATCCGAATGGCCCCCAAAGATGAAGAGAAGGCTGCCTTCATAACCAACCGAGGTACTTACTGTTACTGTGTTATGCCCTTCGATCTTAAAAATGCAGGTGCCACCTACCAAAGGCTGGTCAACAAAGTCTTCAAAGAGCAAATCGGCCAGAACATAAAGGTATATGTCGACGACATGCTAGTCAAGAGTAAAGAAGCATCACAGCACATCGAGGATCTCTTGGAAAGCTTCGCGACACTCCGCAAATATCGGATGAAGCTCAACCCAACTAAGTGCGCCTTCGGCGTTAACTCTGAAAAGTTTCTCGGCTTCATGGTTTCCCAACGGGGCATCGAAGCCAACCCCCAGAAGATCCAGGCTCTTCAGCAGATGGCGCCCCCAGCATCTATTAAAGAAGTCCAGCGCCTGACTGGGAGAATAGCGGCCCTTAATTGTTTCGTGGCTCGGTCTGCCAAAAGATGCCTCCCTTTCTTCAAAACTCTTCGGTCGGCTAAGAATTTTCAATGGTCTTCCAAGTGTCAAAAATCATTCGAAGATCTCAAAAAGTACCTCGGCTCTCCCCCTCTCCTCAGCAGTCCAAATCCTGGAGAAACATTGTTCCTGTATCTGGTTGTCTCAGAAGCTGCCATCGGCTCGGTATTGGTCAGAGAAGAAAATAAGACCCAGAAGCCAATTTATTATGTCAGCAAACTGCTCTAAGACGCGGAAACGAGATATACCCGGATTGAGAAGATGGTGTTGGTTTTGATAACCTCGGTCCGAAAGTTGCAGCCATACTTCCAAGCACATTCTGTGACAGTCCTGACCGATCAACCCATCAAGGCAGTAGTCCATCGTCCGGAGACATCGAGGAGGATGACCAAATGGGCCGTCGAGCTAAGTGAACACGACATTCGGTTTCAACCTCGTCTGGCCATCAAAGCTCAGGTGCTAGCTTATTTCCTCCTCGAATGCACTATCCCGAAGGACGGCTCCACTCCCAACTCCCCCGAATGCCCAAAATCTGACGCCCCGTGGCTCCTCCATGTCGACGGGTCATCCAATGCCCATTGCTCTGGCGCTGGCTTAATCCTCACTAGCCCGGAGGGGGTGACTTTCGAATATGGCGTCCGCTTCTCCTTCCCAGCCTCCAATAACGAAGCAGAATATGAAGCTCTGCTCGCTGGGCTCTGAATCGCCCGCGACCTTAAAGTGAAGAGGCTGAATGCCTTCATTGACTATCAGCTGGTAGCTGGCCACGTACGGGGCGAGTTTGAGGCCCGAGAGCCGAACATGGTTCGATATCTCCAAGAGGTTCGAAGCCTACTTCCCCATTTTCCTGAATTTGAAGTTATTCAGATTCCAAGATCCGAAAATGCCCGTGCCGACCTATTGTCTCGGCTGGCAACTGCGGAATCGATGGATGCCGAGCAAAAGTTTTATCTGGAGATTTTGGAGAGGCCCAGCATTGTGGAAGCTGACCGAGTAATGCAAATTAAGGCCGAACCATCATGGTTCGACCCCATCCTGAAGTATCTTAAAAAAGGATCGGTCCCAACCGATCGAAGGGAAGCTAGAAAGCTGAAACTGCAAGCCACCCACTATGTGCTAATTGACGACCAGCTCTACAAGCGGTCCTTCTCTATGCCGCTGCTCAGATGCCTTCACCCATCTGAAGCTGATTATGCCCTTTGGGAGGTACACGAAAGAATTTGCGGCAACCATCTGGGGAGCCGGTCTTTATGCCACAAGGTGCTGCGTCAAGGTTATTATTGGTCTACCATGCAAAAGGATGCTGACGACCTCGTCCAAGCTTGTGACCCATGCCAAAGACATTCTAGTATTCAGAGGCTCCCCTCCGCCAGCCTGGTCCCTATTTCCTTCGCTTGGCCCTTTGCCAAGTGGGGAATGGACATTCTCGGCCCATTTTCACTTGCCATGGGACAGCGAAAATTTTTATTTGTCGCCATTGACTACTTCACCAAATGGGTCGAGGCGGAAGCAGTTGCTCAGATAACTGAGGCTCGAGCCAAGGACTTCGTGCGGAGGTCCATCATCTGCCGCTTCGGCCTCCCACACACCATCTTTACTGACAACGACAAACAATTCGACAATACGAAGTTCCATCAGTTCTGCGAGGAGCATGGGATCCATCACCGCCTTACCTCGGTCGGGCACCCACAAGCTAACGGAGAAGCCGAGGTAACTAACTGAACCTTGCTTCAAGGGATCAAAGCTCGACTCTCCAGAGCCCGAGGTAGATGGGCGGACGAATTGCACCATGTCCTATGGGCCTACCGCACCACCCCAAGAGTGCCCACGGGCGAGACCCCATTTCGAATGGCCTTCGGCACAGAGGCCATCATCCTGTGGAGATAGGACTCCCGTCCCTGCGGGTGGAAAGTTACTCGGAGGAAGCCAGTGATGAGCAGCTCCGCACCAACCTCGACCTGATAGAGGAGATCAGAGAAAAAGCTCGGATCAGAATAGCTGCCTACCAGCAAAGAGTGGCCCGTTACCATGCCTCCAGGGTCAAAGGGAAAGCTTTCTCGCCTGGCGACCTCGTTCTTCGGAAAACATCTGTCTCCAAACCGCTAGAGCAGAGAAAGCTAGCTCGAACTGGGAAGGCCCCCCTACCAAGTAACGGAAGTCGTCGGACCTAGTACCTACAAACTATAAGATCTAAGCGGGAGATCCATTCCTCGGACATGGAATTCGGACAACCTCCGCAAATATCATCAGTAGGGTACGCCTTCTACAGGCTCGCCTTCTTAATCTTTGTTGGCATATTGTTTTCATGATTCATGGCATGATTACTAGAATTATATCACCAAATATCATAAAGAAAACAGATGCTGCTTACCAATCCTCGGTACGACCGAGTTATCTATTTAAGCAGGGAATCTCCGAACCTCGGCTGGGCTGAGCAACAATCTCCGAACCTCGATTGAACCGAGCAACAAATCTCCGAACCTCGGCTGGGCTGAGCAACAAATCTCCGAACCTCGGCTGGGCCGAGCAATAAATCTCCGAAGCCCCGGCCAAGGCCGGAGTGCATAAGCCCCGGCTAAGACCAGAGTGCATAAGCCCCAACCAAGATCGGAGTGCAAAAATCTCGGCCAAAGCCAAGGAACTTTTCCCACTATTAAAGCCTCGACTCAAAGTCGAAACGCATGTCTCGTTATCACAAGTCCCGACCGAACCAAATAATCTCCAAGGTTCCATCCAGATTTGGGCGGCTTACAAGCCCCGGCCGGGTCGGACAGCGCAAAATCCTCGGCCAAAACCGAGTGATATCTCTGCGCCTTAGCCAACGCCAAGTAGGATACTATCAAAAGACTCAAACGAACCGAGCGACTTCTTAAACATTCCAAGACAATGAAAGCGCCCCATGGTGCTTCGGTAGAGGTGAACAACCTCCTTCTACCCAACAATAAAGACATACGAGCTGTCTCTTTCCGAAGAAACACCTGTTTCGCTCTACAAACGAGACCATGTTTACCGCGTGAGTCCACAGGACTGCCCAGGTCTCCCTTTGGCTCGAACAGGAACAAACAGTCTCCCTCACTGAGGACCGAACATCGATCTTAGCAAAAAATAAAGCGGCGAGAACGCTGCCAAAGTATGCTATGACACGGGAGCAACAACTCTCGAAACAAAAAAGAAATAGGTGCTAAAAAGAAAGAACAAAACTTTCTTTATTTCATTATCAGTAAAATGAATTACAACCTCCTAAGAGGCATTACAAGTGCATCATAGCACAGGAAATAAAGACGAGCAAATGACTCGGCCTGACTGTTGTGACCAGCTTCAGTTAATAATGATATCTCGGCATCCGGCCTGAGACATCAGAGAAATCAGACAGGGTGGATGAGCCTTGTCCCAAGCCACCCATCCACGGAGCCCTCCGGCGAGTGGGAAGAAAACCCGTGGACGCTGATGCCGAGGGACTCCCCCCAAATCGAGTTTATACTGCTAGCCACTGCCCAAGTCAAAAGGCAATGTACTAGCAGACAACACACCATCACCCCCCTCCTCACATGGCAAAAGATTCCCCGGGCGAATGAGCCCAGGAATCCGGATCAGGGGAGGAGGCGAAGTTCACGTAAGCCATGGGGGGTACGCGTACACTTCCTACCCTGCGTCCCCCATAGCAAACTGTAAAGGACACACAGGAAGTGCGTATGTGCGCTCTCCATATGATCTCTACGAACCTCCTGTGCGCTCTCCATATGATCTCCGAAACTCCCCTCTTGAGGACGAGCTGCTCTCCAGCGGCCCCTTCATCGCCCCAACTATTCGGGGGAAGATGACTTGCCAAAGGAAAACTCAGTCCCCCTACTCTCAACCTCGAAAACATGGACATCACGAACGCTTACACGACTCACAAAAGGGAAGGTCTTGCGGATGGCCTAGCATGGCCCCTTCCTCCCCTCATTTTATAGGCAAACAAACCGGGGTTTGCTATCAAAGCAGAGAGCCTCGAGATTCGGAATGCCCTATCTACACTACCACATGGCCTCCCAGGACGAAAGTCGCACCCTTCGATGTGCGCCAAAATGCATCGCCTGAGTCATGACGCACGCCAAAAGATTTTTCTTTGACCTCGAATCAAGGGCATTAAATGCGGAAGATCGTCCGCAGACCCTCGAAACATGGGCTGGCCCAGGGAAATTTCCTTCTTTGAGAAACGCCAGAAGGCGAGCGATCCACCTCCGGTCCCGAATCAGGAGCCTTAAATGCCCCGAATCGCCTACGAGTTCCTAGGATGTGATCAGGCCTGGGAAACTCCCACTCAAAGGTGACACCGTCCAATGAAAATCGAATGCTTGCCCCGCACGTCAAAAGGGTGTACATCAGAAAAGATCAGCGCAGTAAATGCTCTGGGCAAAAGGCAAAAATGCCCCTCCTCCGAGATGTCTTGACAAAAAGCGGGCTGGCCCCAATCAGATCGAGGTTAAATGCTACTTTATCCCTCAGCCTAAACTGGTACTGACGGAACGCTCCTCGTGCTATAGAGAGACCAAATGATATGAAGCATTTCAGATGAAACTTATAAGCTCTCCTTTATCTCGGTCAAAAACGAAAGCGCCACATCCGTGCCTTACCGCGATCTCCAAGGGTCCCCTAAGGGGACAGATCGTTTGCAAGACTCATACAACGAGAACCAAAATCTCAGAAATGAAAAATAAACGGCCATGAGCACAAGGGTTACAAAAAACCTTCCTTCATTCATTACAAAAAGAGAAACAAAAAGAAAGAAAAGAAAAAGATACACTAGCCCTCACTGGGGCTTACTGTCCTCCCCTGGCACCACCGAGCTTCCCCCGTGACGTGGGGTTACTTCGGCAACCCACTGCTCGAGGGACGCCACCTCCCCCTTGTTGACCCAATTGAGGATTTTGATGATTAACAAAACTATTTGAGTATAACATTTGATGTTACTAATGATTTTGATTATTTTTCATATTATAAGTCTATTTGATGATCAAAATCAAGAGGCAAATTCAAGTTCTGGTTTGAATCTAATGTCAAGGTAAGATTGCAGACATTAGAGTCGACACATGGAATCACAGAGCTAACTCCGGAAAATGGTACAGACTTAGAGTCGACTCCGGGACTGTGAGAGCCGATCTATCAGAAATAACAGAACGATGGATTTTTAGGCCACGACTTAGAGTCGACTCCAGACTGTTAGAGTCGACTCCAGAAGAATTTTGTGTCGATCCCAGAAAAGTCAGAGACGACTCCAGATCAAGCGGATTAAATAATTTCGAGTTAGAGCCGACTCTTGAAAAGTTAGAGCCGACTCCAGAATGTCAGACACGGCTCCAGAACTGTCAGAACGACTCTAAACTTTATCTTTATCTATTTTAATCCCAACGGCTATTGTTATTTATGGATCTAATCCTTTTTACACTTGCTTCTAATGGATAGTTTTACACTATTTGTGGATTAATCGAATCTATAAGAAGAGGGTTGATTGCATCCCAAAAAGAAGAGAAGAAGAAAAAACAAGAGAGAGGCAAAAAGAAAAGAATAGAGAAAATCTTTGAGATCCATCAGAAAAGAAAAGAGGGAAAACCTGTAAGAAAGATCATACTCATTCCCCAAAAGAAGAGAAAGAGATTCCAAGCCTTTGCTGTTCTATTTAGAAGAAATCTCAAGAGAAGGAAGAAGCCCTAGTTTTTCTGATCTTCTGAGTCTCAAGAGCATTATTCAAAGGAAGATTCATTCAAAGGAAGAGAAGGAAGAAGCCACCAAGATCTGCGAATCAGGCTTTGGTTCCTAATCTCTTATTATTGTTTTATTATTGTATATTTGCTCATTGAATGAGCAGTTTGTTTTTGTAAAATCAAATACTGTTTGCTGGGTCAATCTGGTGATTGATTCAGTTGAGGCTGTTAGCCTTGTGCAAGCATTAGCTTGTGGTTTTAGGTTTTGTGCTGGTGAGCCTTGAAAACCAGCTGAGTTCGTTGTGCACCCAGGAAAAGAACAAGTTTGAGTTGTGAGCTTGCAAAACAACTCTGCTGTAATCAGTTTGATTATAGTGTGGACCCAAGAGGTACTTGGGAGTGGACGTAGGTGTAGGTACACCGAACCATTATAAAATCTCTTGTGTTTGCCGTGATTGTCTCTTTATCTTTAACTCTCTATTTATAGTTGCTTAGTTTTAAACTTGTGAATCTAAGTTTTTATTTCCGCTGGGGGTTATCTTTCAAAAGAGTTTAAATTTTTGAAAAACCCAATTCACTCCCCCTCTTGGGTTGCTATCTGGACCAACACCCCTCCAGCCGGTTGTTGATTCGGTGGAGGAGCTCAATCTCCCTTGTCGCGACGGTCATATACTGCTCAGCCACCCTCGCGAGCTCCTCGCGGATTGCAAACGACATCGCCAGAACTTCTGTGTCAACAGTCACCGTCGCACGGCCCCTATGGGACTCCCCATGGCCTCTGCCGCCATCGCCAGACGCTCTGGCAGACCGTTCCCCGCCTCTAGAAGCTATCTCAGTGGTTAAAAATCTTGGGAGGTTAGCTAGGAAGGCGGTTAACGATGGCGTACCCCTCACCAGTATTTGTACCACTTCCGGACGAGTATTCTGATCGCCCGAACCACCGTTTCCAATACCATTACTGCGGAGGCGCACCACGTGTCGCCGCCTAAGTGGGCTCTCGCGGGGACCAAAGAGTCCCTCCCCTCGACAAAGAGGATCATAAATAGATAACGCTCAGAATGCGCCCTCTCTTCTTTGAACCCAAGCCCCCTTTTATTTAGATCACAGCGCTTGGGATTACGTTCCCCACTCCTGAATCCACACTTCGGGATAGGGAGCCTCGGAGGGGTCGAGTAATAAATCTCCATGCCTCGTCCCAGGGCATCTTCTCTTCGGGTACGGACATGCCGAAGAAGGAGAAGAAAAGGTCAATCAGAAAAGGCAAACAAACGAAAACAAAAGGTCCGTTTATACAGAAAATACACATGAGGGCCCCCAAGAAATTAAGGCTGGGGATCAGACCCAGCGTCTCCTACAGCAGCATCAGCAGGGGCACCGCTTGGCTCCCCCTTCTTAACAGTGTCCCGTCGAGATACTTCAGCAGCCGCATCGATGCCCAGAATAGCTTTGAGATCAACGTCTGAGATCTCCTCATATTCATCCTCCTCGGCTCCCGGGGTGCAGGTCTCATAGCATTCAGCGTCCAGACAGGACAAGTCCAGGTCAGGATAAGCTTGAGTGACCTTAGCTCACGCCTCCTCCTCGCCGAACTGGAACGCATCGGCACAGGCCGCCCTGTGTTCCTCGCAAATTGAGTAGAGCTCTTATACTCCACCGCTGAAGAGGCCCGCGCGTTTGCCTCGATCAATTGTTTCTCCAATTCAGAAGTCCTTCGATGCCTCGAATCCATCTCCTCTCCGAAGGCCTTCAGCCGCTCCTGAAACTCCAGACTCATCTTGTTCACCTGCAGACAAAGAGCCGAGTAAGGCAAGAGTCGAAAGGCCAAAACAGACAAAACAGGGGACACCCTACCTGCTCGTCCCGCCGAGCCAGTTCATGGCTTAGTACTTGAACCCTATCAAGAGCCTTTGATTTAGCCGATTGATTTTGACGAAGACTCTCTTTGAGTTCATCAACCCTGGAGTGTCTGTCCCCAATCTCCCGATGAGCATAGTTGAGATCGTCGGAGAGCCGAGTAGCTCGCTCATCCGACCATTTTAGCTAATCCTTCATTTCGGCGAGCTCTTTATTCAAACGGGTAAGCTGGTCTTGCTGCCGCCGACACTTGTGCTCCTCCTCCTCGAGCCTCTTACTCCAGTTGCTTCAATCTTTGGCATGGCTGGCCTTCAGCTGGTCCCATCTCTTCTCGAAAAACTGCTGCATGACCTTGACCTTATCTTCGTGCTCCGCTCTAATCTGTGATAATTCCAGACTAGCCTTGTTGGATTGCTCGCGAAAGCCCTGAAGCTCATTGACTTGCATTGCAAGTTGAGAGGCTCTTTCTCTCTCAGTTGTAAGAATCTTGCGAGTCTCCTCGAGCTCCCTCTGGGAGATCGCCAAAGCTTGGGAAAGACTGGTCGTTGAATCCACCCTCTCCTTAAGGTGACCGATTTCTTTACAGGCTTGAGCCCAAGCTCCGACAGCCAGATGCAAATGCCATTTCAATGCCCTCATGATCAAAGCATTCTGCGAAAAGAATCACACGTATGGAAACACAGTCGAACTAACTAACTAAAAACTCTACTTTGGGGCGATAGCTTACCCGAGATGCATAATCCATGGCAATCCTCGTAAGGGAAATGTCATCGATCTTGGTAAGAAGGAAAGCTTCATTCGGCACTCCAGTATACCTGAAGGCCACATCGACAAGGTCCACAGGGTCGTCCCCTCCAGCCGAGGAACTTTCTTCCTTATGGAATGCAGACCGCATTAAAGCAGAGAACATGGCACTAACCTCCGGATCGCATAGGTAAAAATCTTCACTCATGAGGCCTACTTAGGAACCCACGGCCACCGGGGTCCACGTCCGACTAACCTCCTCCACCAAGGCCCTCATTTGAGAGGCCTCAGGCATTTTAGCTCCGACAAGGGGAGCCTCAGCCCGGACGTCCCCTTCGCTAAGTGGCTCCCCCTCCTCTTCAGACATTTCTCTGCTCCTGGCGGACTCCTCTTGAGATTCAATTTCACTCGGGGCCTTCAGTGCCTCGGTAGAAGGCCCCTCGCCGGAAGACATCCCGCGGAGTTCAGCCACTGGTTCAGCTGGTTCGGTTGTCCCTTCATCCTCCGCTGGCTCTCCCGCAGGAAGCCCAAGCTGAACTTCAACAGCTACAACCATTTCTCCCATCTCGATTGAAGCGGAGACCGCTCCTGCTTCCGCCTGCAACGCCTCCAGACCGCCGACCTCCAATGAGGGAGATCGGACGACCCCGATCGCAGGGGTCTCCGAGTAAACTGACGTCGCTTTCGCGCCATCATCTGGCAAAAAGACAACAGGTGGGAAGGAAATTTTGGCAGCCTCCTCCGAAACCCCCGCAGTATCCTGACCTCTCCCCGCTGACAGACCTTCCTTCGGCATCGAAGGACCACGCGCCACCGCTGGAACTTCGATACTTTCATCCCGCGGCGATGAGGGACGGCGATCATCGCCATCTCTCCTGATCCCTCTAGGGCGGGAACTGGAAGGGCGAGACCTTTTCTCGGCCCTATGCTTACTGCTGGGGCCGGGCCTCCCGCGATGCTTACCCAGTTCCTCTCTCATCTGATCTACGAATACCGACCTTTCGGCTGCAGACGCAATGCGACTCTCCCGTTAGCTCGTACAAAAATCGAAGCTAAAATCGCCTTAACCTGTTAGCTACAAAACAATACTTACCGCGAGGATCGATGGGGCTCAATCCAGCTGCGAAAAGAGCGTCCTCTGATAGAAGGGTGCTAGCTGGAAGCACTTGATTGCTGCGCAACACGATCAGATCCCTCTTCTCCTGCTTGGATAACTTTGGATGCGCTTCCAGATCTTTTACATAACGTCCCCACACCCAAGGAAAATCCGAGCTGATATTTTCTTCGACTATGAAGAATCGCGATTTCCATTCTTTTATCGACGACAGATTGTCTGAAATCATCTTGAAAGACCTCCGGAGACCGATGTAAGGCCACTTGGAGGCCCTCCCAGAAACCAAGTTGTAGAACACCCTGAACATCGGGAGAGTCGCGGTTACTCCAACGCGGCTGCACAGCGAGATGAATCCGATAAGGTTGCGTCAGCTATTGGGAGCCACCATGGTGAAGCATATGTTGTACAACCTCATCACCTCCTAAACCAGCGGATGAAGAGGAAACCTGAGGCCCGCCCTCAAACTTTCCTCATAACAGAATGCTCCATCCCCTAGTTCAAATGTAACCCTATCATCGGCCATCGGGAGCAACAGGGCAACATCCTGAGGAATCTTGTATAGGCGGCGTATCCGTTCTAGATCCGCCAGAGTCACCTCCGAAGCCAAATCGCTCGGACTCACCATGCTTTCGATCGAAAGAGACACTGAGCAAGGTTGCCAAGAAAATAGGAGAACAAAGTTCTTCGAGGGAAAGCTAAAGAGTACTGCGAATGGGGTTGGCGCCGCTTCAACTCCATTTTTCTCAAAAGAAACCGCCTCAAGGAGAAGATAAGGGGTCTCAACCAAGACATCCAGAACCGCCGCTGCAAGCGCCATGAAGATCGAGATCCCCTATATGGCGCAACCCCGGCCGTTGCACCCAAGAAACGACGGATCCACCTCGTAAAGGCAAGGCGGCCACGCAGCATTACCTAGGGCATCATTGTGTGGGCTGTCAAATCTAGATCCCCCCATTCGGATCGTGCCACCTAGGTCTATACTCCCTATGCCCGAACCTACGCTTCGAACTAGGGAGTGGGGGGCATGTGTTGAGGGATAAAATTATCATTGCATTGATAACCGTGCGAAGGGGCTGAGATCAGCCCTGGCCCTCACTTGCTATACTGTGCCCACAAAGAATGAGCTAACCAATATGATTCGGCGGACCGAGCAACCCATAGCTCGGCTCAATCCATAGCTCGGCTCCCCCGAGCACTCCATAGCTCGGCCCCCGAGCACTCCATAGCTCGGCTCTCCCGAGCAATCCATAGCTCGGCCTCCCCGAGCACTCCATAGCTCGGCTCCCCCGAGCAATCCATAGCTCGGCCTCTCCGAGCACTCCATAGCTTGACGTGCGCCTCCACGGAATAGAACTGTTTTCACGTCTGGCTTATTTCTTCTGTCATATCTCAGTCGCCCTCGTACCTCGACTGCTCAAGCCATGCTTACGCCCCGGCAGCGCGAACTATTTGTGCATTTCGGCCATCAAGGCCGGGTCGTCCCTCGACCATCCAAACCAAGCCTTTATGCGCCCTTGCGGAACCTGGCGCGGGAGAGCCCAAGTTCAGTGTAACAGAATTCCAAACGATGAATCATATCAAGATGTGGCCTAGGACCTGCAATAACGGCTTAGGACCTACACAATCATCGGATATTGGGCCATCAGAAAGCTCTCACAGCCGTCGATCCTCTAACGGATAGGATACGGATCTTACCGGCCTCACAACAGCTTGATTCGAATCATCTTCGAATCCCAACAACCTTCGAACCTTCCAGAAGGCGCTCAAGATTCAGGTGATTGCCTATAAATAGGACACTTTCAGATTTTCTCAGGTACGCGACTCCTCGCTCAGTCTCAGCATCACTCTCTCTCTTTCACTGCTTCTCCTTTTCTCCGTCATTAACGCTCTGCTCGAGCTCCCGAGAGGCCATCCCTGGAGGGACTCCTCAGAGAGAGCCTTCTCCTCACCTCTGTTGATCGCTGATCTCCATTGACTTGAGCATCGGAGGGTCTTTCATGGAGGGCCACCCCCAACGCCTCCCGTATGGGGACTTCTTTGTAGGTCCGCCCAGGGGGAAGCCCAATCAGGAGACCAATTGCACCCGGGTCGAAGGATAGATTTCAGCAGCAACAATGACTAACCTATATTAAAATTTGAGTTTAGAGTGTATTCAGGAACTAGGAAGAGTTTTAGGTTGTCATCTAGGGTCTCTTGAGCTTCATATGATCTCTTCTAAGATTTTTGAAGCTTCCAATTGTCTCTTTTCTGACGCTTTTTCCTAGTTCGATCCTCAATTTTCTTTAGAGCCATGATTATTTCTTGGTTCTAACTAGTAGCTTTATGAGATTTTTCAACATATATTTTTTAAGAAAAAGAAAGCTAAATCTAAAGGTTTTGAGGTCACCCATGAAGATTACGGTAATCATTGAAAAATGCATGTCTCAAACTTTTAAGGCTTAAAGTTTAATTGTTAGGTGTAGTTTCTTAACAATTCATTCTTTCTTTGCTTGATCGCCAATCGAATTCACCTCGTGAAATGCATTAGTTAATGGTGCTTTTCAAATTCAGCACTCCTTATTTATTAAATATCTTTATTTGCTAGTATCTAAAACTCCTTATCCAACTGTAATCCCCGGGATCCACAAGCAACAAACAAGAAGATTTGGATAAGATCTTTGGGGGAGTTAGTTATGGATAAGTTGGCCTTTATCCAAAATTACCGATAGAGCTTTTTGGATGAAGTTTTCAGGTGTCAAACCAGCTACAACTAGGAGTCCTTCATTAGCCTATCCAACGCCCATCAAAGGATAAGATTTACAAGAGTTTGGATGGTGCATTAAAAGAGGCGGTGCATGAGGATAAGATAAGAACGGATGAAGCTTTGGATAAGGCAACGGCTGCACTATAAATAAGAGGGCAGAGGTCTTCGGGAAGAGCATTGAACGGAGAGGAATCAAGGAGAATCCAATCCAATCGGCCATCAAATTGAAGGCAACTTCTATTCTCCACCTTGGGCGAGAAGGAGAAGAAAGAGAAGAGACAATCGAAGCTGGAGCCGTTGAGGAGCTTCCTACGGGCGATCATCTACGGGTTACGGTGCATAGATTCATCTTGTCTTCTTCTTGGGATTGTTATTAATCAAAGAGGTTGGGGTATAGTTTACCCTGTACATCTTGTGTTGGGCTGCCTTGATTTGGGCCTTGTTGGGCCGATCTGTGAGCCATTTTTAAGCCACTTTTTGGGTCCTGTAGTGGGCCGAGAATGGCAAAGTAAATATATGGCCCGAATCATGATTGAATCTAGTTTCTTGGGATATTTTTAAATCCCCATTTGGACAAATATATTGAGAGATATTCGAGCCCAAAGTTGGGCCCATGAAGTGGTCTGGGTAGAGTTTTAAGAATCATTTTATTATTCATATTTTAAAATTTTAATAATGTAAAATGATACTGTAGGTACCCAGGTGTCCAAATAACTGGGTTATCAATTGAAATTTACATACTGAGGTAAGTAAGCTAAGTATTATAATTTTATAAATTATTTAATTTGTAAATTGTGAACTTACAGTTAAATGTAATTATGTTAATCTTGCAAAATTATGTTGTTACTATCGAGATGATAATATGCAATTATGACAATGACAATAAAAATTTATGTGTCACCGTGGTTCTCATATGACAGATTATGATATGACAGATTATGATATGGCATAATACTGGTACCAGGACCCTTCCTCTTAGGGGACATTTAAGAGTGATGCACAAGATGAGTGACGTAGGGCCATGGGACACATAAAGGAAAACAATGACAGTATAAACAGTATTTGTTTACATCGTATATTCTAGTATTTATTATTTAATTAAGCTTTCAAATTATTTTGATCTGATGACATGAATATGCTGATAGTATAATAAATGTAATTTGAAATTGTATTAGGCTTACTTATTGAGTGTGAGCTCATAGAATTCTCTCAATTTTTTCAGAGCCTCAGGAATGAAGAAGAATATTTGGGATAGACGGATCTTTTATTAAATAAATTTAGTTTCATTATATTGATATAGTTCAGTGTTGCTTGTGTGTAGGGCTGGTAGCCCAAGATTGATAATTATGGTTTGTAATAAATTATGAATTTGATTTTTATTTTATATTGATTTATGTGATGAAGTTCGAGATGCCTTGCATGCCTGGCATGCGGCGGGTTGTCATCCTAGCTCAGGTTTTGGGACTGGGGCGTGACAGCTTTAGTGGTATCAGAGCCTGGTTACGACATTAGGGACACATACATGATGACACTTTAGGCAAAATACTAGATGACATTGAGACAATTATAATTTTTAGATATTATAAAATCCTGACATTTAAAGTTTACTATGATATTGATTACAACTAATTTATCAGGGGATAGGAATGACACGTCGCACTAAAATTCAACAAAATGATGAGGGTTCCCAAGTTGGTAATGCTGGCCAACCAAGAGGTTTGGAAGCCACCGAAGGTGCTGCCCCTGCCAATTCAGTTGGGACTGATCAGCAGCAACTCCATACCGAGATGCTTTAGGTTCTCTCGGGTATGGTGCAGTCGATGAGGAACATGCAACATCAGATTCTGCAGCCTTGTCCACTCAACCTGCTCCCACTACCCCGCGGACTCAGCCTACCCCTCCTGCTCCACAAACTCAGCCAGCCTTACCTACTCATCCTCCACCATTGACCCAGCCTACTCCATCTCAATCTTGGATAGGGGTTGGCCGCAGTTTTGCAGACTTCAAGAAGTTTGCCCCTACCCCTTTCTCTGGATCCACCAACCCTATTGATGCTGATTGGTAGGTGCGAGACATAGAGAAGGCTTTTATGGCCCATGGTAGTCAGGATATGGAGCGGATCAGATTTGCCATCTACCTTCTCCAGGGAGAAGCTTATGATTGGTGGTTAGTTGAGGAGCAGCATCGGGATGGACATATTATTTCTTGGGGAGAGTTTAGAGAGATATTCTTCGATAAATACTTTCCCAGGAGTGTGCAGAGACAGATGGAATCAGAGTTTATCAAATTGGAGCAAAAGGATCTTTCTGTGGCCCAGTATGAAGCTGAATTCACCAGGTTGGCTCGTTTTGCTCCAAATATTGAGACCAATGAAATGGCCAAGGTCACCAGATTCACTGACGGATTGCGACCCCGACTGAGGCAAGCAGTCAATGCATTTGAGCTTCTCACTTACAGTGCGGTGGTGAATAAGGCCTTGGTGATTGAGAGGGATATGAATGTTGTTCAAAAGGATGGGGAGCAACGGAAGAAGAGAAAAGGGCATACTTCTGGCCAATCCTCTCCTTAGATCAAGAAGAAGGGTGCACAACAGGCCCCAGTCGAACCACAGAATAAGGAGACTCGTTGCATTCACTGTGGTAACTCCCACCCTGGAAAGCCTTACCGCAGATTGACTGGTGCCTGCTTTATCTGTGGGAAAACTGATCACAAGATTGCCACCTGTCCCTTTTGGAAGGATCAGCAGCCTTCTTCAAGTCAAGGGATGAGCCAGCAACAGCAGCAGCAGCCATCGAGGACCTAGGGATAGGTCTTCAACCTCACTCAGCAGGACGCTGCCACCTCTAATTCTGTGGTGATAGGTATAATATTTAATATTATATTTAGTATTACATTCTTATCTTGTGCAATACATTGATAGTTAATTAAAAGTTAGGTTCAATCCTTAATGTTAAAACAAATTACACTTATGTCCAGGAATAATTAAAGTGGGTACTGCTTATGCTCAAACTTTAATTGACCCGGGTGCCACGCATTCTTTCATATCTGACCTCTATCTTGATAAGAATGCATCATTAACAACTATTCCTCTGGAGCAAGAGTTGCATATTATTTTTCCAAATGGAGATGTTATGAAGGTTGACACCGTATGCAAATCTTGCCCAATTATCTTGGAGGATAGGAGGTTGAATGCTGATCTCATTGTCCTTCCACTAAAGTTCCTTGAGGTTATTGTTGGAATGGATTGGTTGGCATCCTATCATGTTTCAGTAGACTGCTTCAGAAAGATTGTCAACTTTAAAATTCCAAGTCAGCCTGAATTCAGTTTTATTGGTGGTCAGAAACACCTAGCCTTAGTGTTCATATCAGCGATGTAGGCTGGAAAGTATCTGATGAGTGGTGGTCAAGGA
Organism: Calamus simplicifolius; assembly: GCA_900491605.1. Lineage (NCBI taxonomy): Eukaryota > Viridiplantae > Streptophyta > Magnoliopsida > Arecales > Arecaceae > Calamus > Calamus simplicifolius. The sequence continues at coordinate 728,195 of UESW01004009.1, forward strand.
TTTCTTGCTGTAGTCAAGGACCTTCAGCAGGAAGAGAATAAGTTGGAGGATATTCCTATAGCTCGAGAATTTCTTGACATCTTTTCGGATGAATTGTCTGATTTACCCCCAGACCGAGAAGTCGAGTTCTCCATTGATCTAGTTCCCTGGGACTGGACCTATATCCAAGGCCCCTTATCGCATGGCCCCGACTGAGTTAAAGGAACTGAAGGATCAGTTGCAGGAGCTCCTAGATCGGGGATTTATTAGACCCAGTGTTTCTCCTTGGGGTGCTTCATTCTATTTGTCAAGAAGAAGGATGGCAGTTTTCGACTTTGCATTGATTACCGGGAAATCAATAAGGTAATCGTGTGGAATAAGTACCCTCTGCCGAGGATTGACGACTTATTTGATCAACTCCAAGGAGCCCGAATATTCTCAAAGATTGATCTCAGGTCAGGATACCATCAACTCAAAATCAAGGAGGGGGATGTGCCACAAACAACATTCAGAACCAGATATGGCCACTATGAGTTCTTGGTGATGCCGTTTGGGTTAACTAATGCCCCAGCAGCATTCATGGACTTAACGAATAGAATTTTTAAGCCATATTTAGATCAGTTTGTGGTGGTTTTCATTGATGATATTCTGATATATTCCAAGAGCCATAAGGAGCATGAGGACCACCTGAGGATTGTGTTACAGATTCTTCGAGAGAAGAAGCTTTATGCCAAGCTGCAGAAGTGTGAGTTTTGGTTGGACCAAGTATCTTTCTTGGGTCATATAATCTCTAAAGATGGTGTATCAGTGGACCCAAAAAGATTAAACCTATCATTAGCTGGAGCCGACCTTCCAATGTGGCAAAAGTCAGAAGCTTCCTGGGGTTAGCCGGGTATTACCATAAATTTGTGGAGAATTTCTCTAGCATTGCTCTACCCCTAACTCGCTTAACCCAAAAGTGAATGAAGTTTGACTGAACAGTGGAGTGTGAGAAAAGTTTCCAGAAGTTAAAGCAGCATCTGCTATCAGCTCCCATTCTTGTTCTTCCGACAGGATCTGAAAGTTTTACTATATACACTGATGCCTCTTGGAAAGGATTGGGATGTGTTTTGATGCAGAATGAAAGGGTGATAGCTTATGCCTTCAGACAACTGAAACCTTATGAGCAGAATTATCCTACTTATGATCTGGAATTGGCTGCTGTGGTTTTTGCTCTGAAGATTTGGCAGCATTATCTATATAGAGTGTCGTGTGATGTGTATACAGATCATAAGAGTCTAAAATACATCTTCACACAGAAGGAGCTGAATTTAAGGCAGAGGAGGTGGTTGGAACTATTGAAGGATTATGACCTGAATCTACAGTATTATCCTGGGAAGGCCAATGTAGTGGCTGATGCTTTGAGCAGGAAATCCTCTTCTGAGTTAGCTGCTATGATTACTTTCCAGCCTCATGTATTGAGAGATCTGGAGAAGTGGGAGGTTGGTCTGAGAGTACAACAGTCTGATGGGCTTGTTGCAGCACTTGTACTCCAGCCGACCCTGTTTGATATAATTAAGTCCTCTCAGATAGAAGATTCAGATTTACAAAAGATTAAAGAAGCTGTGCAGTCAGGAGTCCAGAAGGAATTTTATGTAATGAAGGATGAATCCCTGAAATTTGAAGGAAGACTTTGTGTGCCAAACATTAAGGAGCTGAAGGCTGAAATTTTAAAGGAGGCTCACTACTCTCCTTATACTGTACATCCAGGTGGCACTAAGATGTACAGAGACTTAAAGGAAAAATTTTGGTGGAAAGGTATGAAGAAGGAGATTGCTCAGTATGTGGCCAAGTGCTTGGTGTGTCAGCGAGTGAAGGCCGAGCACCAAAGTCCTGCGGGACCTCTTCAGTCTCTGATGATTTCATAGTGGAAATGGGAAAAGATTACAATGGACTTTGTGACTGGTCTGCCCAAAACTCCAAGGATTAATGATGCAGTTTGGGTTATTGTGGACAAACTAACAAAATCAGCTCATTTCTTACCTTTCAGAGTTGGGGTCTCTAGTGAAAGATTGGCTAATTTGTATATTGAGCAGATCGTAAGACTCCATGGTGTTCCTGTATCTATTGTATCAGATAGGGATACCATGTTTGTGTCCCAGTTTTGGCAGAGTCTTCATAAGGCCATGGAAACCAAATTAAACTTCAGTACTGCCTATCATCCTCAGTCAGATGGGCAATCATAGAGGACCATACAGATTCTGGAAGATATGTTGCGAGCCTGTGTGATGGACTTGGGTAAGCTTGGGATAACCATTTACCTTTGGTGGAGTTTGCATATAATAACAGTTACCATGCCAGTATCCAGATGGCTCTGTTTAAGCTCTGTATGGTAGAAGGTGTAGATCTCCTTTATATTGGGATGATGTGGGAGAGAGAAAATTTCTAGGCCCTGAGCTGATTCAGCAGATAGTAGATAAGGTGCATTTGATCAGGGAGTGTCTTCGTATAGCTCAGAGCAGGCAAAAGAGCTATGCTGATGTCAGAAAAAGGGAATTGGAATTCCAGGTTGGGGACCATGTTTTCTTAAGGGTATCACCAACCAAAGATGTGATGAGATTTGGGATTAGAGGAAAGCTAAGTCCACGTTATATTGGACCTTTTGAGATCTTGAGCAGAGTCGGGGAGGTTGCTTACAGCCTGGCACTGCCTCCGATTCTATCTAGGGTACACAATGTTTTTCATGTCTCTATGTTGAGGAAGTATATCTCTAACCCCAGCCATGTCATAGCGTATGAGCCTATACAGCTGAGGAAAGATTTATCATATGACGAGCATCTTGTGCGTATTGTGGACCGCAAAGATCAGGTTCTGAGACAATGTATCATTCCATATGTCAAGGTACAATGGAGTAATCATTCTGAGAGGGAGGCTACTTGGGAACTTGAGGAGGAAATGAAAAAGAAGTATCCACAACTATTTATATCCTAATATAGTTAATGATATAGCTACGACTATTGACTTTTGAATAAAGACTTAGTTGATTGTGTGACAAAATTAAAATTTTAATTTTCTCTAATGAAAGTTATCAATTTCGAGGCCGAATTTTTATAAGGAGGGGAGAATGTAATCCCCGGGATCCACAAGCAACAAATAAGAAGATTTGGATAAGATCTTTGGGGGAGTTAGTTATAGATAAGTTGGCCTTTATCCAAAATTACCGATGGAGCTTTTTGGATGAAGTTTTCAGGCGTCAAACCAGTTGCAACTAGGAGTCCTTCATTAGCCTATCCAACGCCCATCAAAGGATAAGATTTACAAGAGTTTGGGCGGTGCATTAAAGGAGGCGGTGCATGAGGATAAGATAAGAATGGGTGAAGCTTTGGATAAGGCAACGACTGCACTATAAATAAGAGGACAGAGGTCTTCGAGAAGAGTATTGAACGGAGAGGAATCAAGGAGAATCCAATCCAACCGGCTATCAAATTGAAGGCATCTTCTATTCTCCACCTTGGGTGAGAAGGAGGAGAAAGAGAAGAGACGATCGGAGCCGGAGCCGTTGAGGAGCTTCCTACGGGCGATCATCTACGGGTTACGATGAGTGATCTTGTAACCTGAGGCAAGGTGAGGGAGAGATCGGTGTGAGATTTCTTGCAGTGCTACGGCACAGATTTATCTTGTCTTCTTCTTGGGATTGTTATTAATCAAAGAGGTTGGGGTATAGTTTACCCTGCACATCTTGTGTTGGGCTACCTTGATTTGGGCCTTGTTGGGCCGATCTGTGAGTAATTTTTGAGCCACTTTTTGGGTCCTGTAGTGGGCCAAGAATGGCAAAGTAAATATATGGCCCGAATCATGATTGAATCTAGTTTCTTGGGATATTTTTAAATCCCCATTTGGACAAATATATTGAGAGATATTCGAGCCCAAAGTCGGGCCCGTGAAGTGGTCTGGTAGAGTTTTAAGAATCATTTTAGTATTCAGATTTTAAAAATTTAATAATGTAAAATGATACTGTAGGTACCCAGGTGTCCAAATAGCTGTGTTATCAATTGAAATTTGCATACTGAGGTAAGTAAGCTAAGTATTATAATTTTATAAATTATTTAATTTGTAAATTATAAACTTACAGTTAAATGTAATTATGTTAATCTTGCAAAATTATGTTGTTACTATCGAGATGATAATATGCAATTATGATAATGACAGTAAAATTTATATGTCGCCGCAGTTCTCATATGATAGATTATGATATGACAGATTATGATATGACAGATTATGATATGGCATAATACTGGTACCAAGACCCTTCCTCTTAGGGGACATTTAAGAGTGATACACAAGATGAGTGTCGTAGGGCCATGGGACACATAAAGAAAAATAATGACAGTATAAACATTGTTTTGTTTACAGCGCATATTCTAGTATTTATTATTTAATTAAGCTTTCAAATTATTTTGATCTGATGACATGAATATGCTGATAGTATAATAAATGTAATTTGAAATTGTATTAGGCTTACTTATTGAGTGTGAGCTCATAGAATTCTCTCAATGTTTTTCAGAGCCTCAGGAATGAAGAAGAATATTTGGGATAGACGGAGCTTTTATTAAATAAATTTAGTTCAATTATATTGATATAGTTCAGTGTTGCTTGTGTGTAGGGCTGGTAGCCCAAGACTGATAATTATGGTTTGTAATAAATCATGAATTTGGATTTTTATTTTATATTAATTTATGTGATGAAGTTCGAGATGCCTTGCATACCTGGCATGCGGCGGGTTGTCACCCTAACTCGGGTTTTGGGACTGGGGCGTGATACTGACCCTTAGCAATTGCATGCTCTGTAGCAAAAACAATACATTTTTCTAAGAATTTTTTGATTTTTTTTAAGAAATGGATATCTCACATTTCCTATTCATGTTGTTTTACTTACCTAAGCTATTTATTCCTTCATATCGTATAATCTGTTACATCATATGGATGCATAAAGCACCACTTTGGCCTGTCCTTGTGTGGTTCCTAGATTTTGAAGTGTGACATTTGTTCTTTAGTACATGTCATTGCATTTCACCATAGGTTCCATTGCCGCATGGACTTCATGGCAGCTTATATTTCTGTGGATCTACTTTCATTTTATTTTCTTTCAGTGCATGTTACCTGAGCTGCTCTTATCGGTCCTCATTCCTTGACCCATGGCTGCCAATTGCCACTGCCTTCGTGAATTTAAGTCTAGTTTAGCTTCAATGTTCACAATGCTCCTCTCAAGCTGGAACACTTGTTTTCATTCACAGGCCAGGCAAGTCATTTAGATTCCTTTTTTTTTTTCTTCCTGATGCGTTATCACAGATGAATGATCATAGATCACCTTAATCTCAGTGGCATTTTCCCACATTGTTTTCTCTTGCTGATAGGATAGGAAAAGACTTGCTGCACCGGCCTTTGGTGCAGCAAGTGGGCACCGGGTGTGTCGCCACCACCCTCCGGTGCAGCAAGCGAGCATCGAGCGAGCAGATTAGCCTTGGCGCGTATACAGTGACATGGGCATGCAGCCCTATTTGCTGCATCATCGGGCATTGAGCGAGCGGATTAGCCTTGGCGCACATTGTACGTGCAGTAACATAGGCGCGCGGCCAATCCATACGTCCGGTGCCCATTTGCTGCATCGAAGGATGGTACATCAAGACTTTTCCGATAGAATATCATATTGGGCCCATGTCGTCTCAGCCTATGAGCCAGTTTGGGCCAGTGTGGTGTGCCCCCATCGGCCATCGCAGCATATATAGATTTGGAAAAGTCTTTGTACACCGCCCTCAGTGCAGCAAGTCCTACATGGGCTACACCGCCTCTCCCAATTGGTCCACGTGCATCCTACGTGACTGATGTTGCAGAATGGTATGGCTCTGCTACGATGTTACGTTCTGATCGTGACGGCCATTAAAAGCGCTTCGCCTTTATTTTAAAATTGCTGTGTAGACGAAAATGTCATTTCCCTCCGGCCTACTTCTACCATCATTTTTTCTTGGATTACATATGTGCAAGAAAAACACTTTCTTCCCCCTCGCTCTGGGCTTTTGGATGAAAGGAATCAGTCCAATTTTTCTTGTGCAAGATCTTGAGCCCTCGCTCTGAGAGTCCGGTCAGAAGAAAATATTTCAGCTTCGAGGCTGGAATACGTAGCTACTGAAGTCTTTGTACAAAAACTTCTGAAGAAAATGTCATCCGTAGCAGGAAGTAAAAAGTCCTTGTTCCCACTTCTTTGTAAAGCTCCTTCATTACACCAACTATTTTTTGTCGTTAGAGGAAGTTAATGCTTTAGGAAACCATTTAATGCGCAGGTAACTTCCTTAAACCAAAACAGTTATGACATTCTGGGAGTCATAACTGTTTAGAGTTTAGTGTTTCGTAGCACGAATGTCATACTGTATAACTTATGAACTGAGGTATCGTTAGAGTATTTCGACAGCCTATATTCCCCGTTATTTACTTTTCATATAGCTCTAGTTATAAACCTATGACACCCGTACTCCGGGGTGTCGTCATAAAAGCTACGACACCCCAGATTTACTGTTAAGACACCGTAGTTACAAGCCTACAATACCCATGCTTATAACTAACCATGGAGAGAGCATAGGAATAGATATAAAGAAGAGAAGAGGGGGGAAGGGCATTCTACGGAGGGCCAAGTGGAGAAGAGGGGGGAGCGACACCCCAGTTTAAACCTTAACAGTCCCGTACAGATGTCGTCGCCTTAAAGCTAGGGTATCATCGGATGAGAGTTGGGGTGTCGTAACAGCATAAGTCGGGGATGTCGTCGGTCCCCGCCTTAACATTTCCCGCACAGGTGTCGTCGCCTTAAAGCTAGGGTGTCGTCGCACTAAAGCTGGGGTGTCGTAAGAGCCTAAGTCGGAGATGTCGTTGGTCCCCTCCTTAACAGTCCCTGCACGAGTGTCGTTGCCTTAAAGCTAAGGTGTCGTCGCTCTAAAGCTGGGGTGTCGTAAGAGCCTAAGTCGAGGATGTTGTTGGTCCCTATCTTAACAGTCCCCGCACGGGTGTCATCACCTTAAAGCTAGAGTTCCGTCGCGCTAAAGCTGGGGTGTCGTAAGAGCCTAAGTCGAGGATGTTGTTGGTCCCTACCTTAACAGTCCCCGCACGGGTGTCATCACCTTAAAGCTAGGGTGCCGTCGCGCTAAAGCTGGGGTGTTGTAAGAGCCTAAGTCGAGGATGTCGTCGGTCCCCGCCTTAACAGTTCCGGCATGGGTATCATCGCCTTAAAGTTAGGGTGTCGTCAGATGAGAGCTGGGGTGTCATAACAGCCTAAGTCGGCGATGTCGTTGGTCCCCGCCTTAACAGTCCCGGCATGGGTGTCATCGCCTTAAAGCTAGGGTATTGTCAGATGAGAGCTGAGATGTCGTAACAGCCTAATTGTGTTGTCGTATTTCTTCAAGTGAGGTGTCGTATTTTTTTCACCTTGGTGTCCTAATGCTTTGTCAGGATATATTGACAGCTAAATCTATGGATATCATTGTTCATGACTGTGTGCCTATATTTCCACAGACGATGCTGAAATTATAAATCAAAAAGAAATCGAGCACACTCCCGGTCGTGCACCTTCACCCATCGCTCCAAAAGCAGGGGTTGATACTGTAGTTCCTCAAACTGGAATGGAATTCAATTCAGCAGATGATGTATATACTTTCTACAATGAATGCGCAAAAAGAGTTGGTTTTGGAATCACAACAGTGTGTAGCAGGGCCAACAACAACAAACAACTTTGCTTCAAGTACCTGGCGTGTTGGAGGCAAGAAAAATCTAGAAAAATAGAGAAGAGCATGAATCATAGGGATACTGGGAAAGTTGATTGCATGGCATCCATAAAAGCAAGACTGAATGCTACAAGTGGTAAGTGGATATTGGTTGAGGTTTCTCTAGAACATAATTATGGGATGTCCATAACATCAACTGGTTATCTACGGTCGCATAGGAAGATCAGCACACCAGAAAAGGCAGAGATCAGTAATTTACATGCCGTAAATATTTCGACAACTCAGATATACTTTGCCATAGCAAGGAGAAAAGGGGGCAGAAGACAATTGGATTTCACCGAGAAGGATGCTCGTAATTTCATTTGTCGCGAATGTCAGTCTAAGCTGAAAGAAGGAGATGCTCAGTCGATGGTAATACATTTCACCGAAATGCAACTCATAAATCCTAATTTCTTTTATACCTTAGACCTCAATGATAATGGTTATCTCAGGTCTGTCTTCTGGATTCATCCAAGGTCAAGATTGGCATGCACATACTTCGGTGATGTTCTAAGCTTTGACTCAACCTACTTGACAAATAGATATCAAATGCCTTTTTGTTCATTCATCGGGGTCAACCATCATGGACAGTCCACCTTACTTGGTTGCGCATTGTTGTCTGATGAGAGTACTGAGACATATAAATGGGTTTTTCAGTCATGGCTGGATGCAAATGGTGGTCAAGCACCTATTGCCATAATAACTGACCAAGATAAGGCAATCGAGGCTACTATTAAAGAAGTTTTTCCTAACACACAACATCGATTTTGTCTTTGGCATATATTGAAGAAGATGCCTGAAAAGATTGGCCATATTTGCACAACAAATCCCAAATTTAAGGTTGATTTCGATGAGGCGATATATGATTCATTGACCATACAGTCATTCGAGGAAAGGTGGGCACATGTTATGGAGAAATATAAAGAATGCAAGGCTATAGATTGGTTCAATATCCTTTACGAAAGTCAGGATAAATGGGTCCCAGTTTACCTAAAGGATACATTCTTCGCAGGTTTGTATTTCATTGTCTCTGGTTCATGTTCGTGTTCAACGCTTCTTTTTTGACAAAATTATGTACAGGGATGTCATCTTCACAAAGGAGCGAGGGCATAAATCACTTCTTCGATGGGTTTATAAATTCAAAGACTACACTAACGGAGTTCATAGGTAAGTACGAAGATGCCTTGGAGAAAAGGTACGAGGCCAAAAATAAGGAAGATAATAGGACATTGCAAACGATTGCTTTCCTAAAGGCATCATCACCTTTTGAGAGACAAGCTGCAGTAAGGTATACAAGGCACATTTTCAAAAAATTTCAGAATGAGATCCTTAAAATGGTTGCATCAAATACTAAATTGATCAAGGAAGCTGATGACTGCTGTGTATATTCTGTAAAGTCGTATGAAAGAATTGAAGTCGATGGAATCGGCAAGGAGATGATCAAAGAATATATCGTGTCATACAATAGAAATATTGAGGACATCCAATGCCAGTGTCGATCCTTTTAGTTTAAGGGTTACCTGTGTAGGCATGCCTTGTTGGTTCTTCATCAAAGCGACATATTTCGTTTACCAGATAAATACTTCTTAAAGAGATGGTGCAAGGACATGAAATACCAATTCGACGATTTCGACTGCAATACTGAAGGTTGTGATAAAAGCACATGAAAATCACGGTACGCAGTGATAATTTTTTATTTGAAATGTCTTAATATATATTTTCGATAACATTATGTTATTGATTGTAGATATAGTTTGTTGAGTCATCGGATGATGAAGCTCTCAGAGATAGCCTCCATGTCCGAAGATTCATTTAATTTAGTGATAGATGGTCTAACACCTATTTTCAAAATTGTCATGGATGCTAACTGCGCAGCTAAGCCAAGAACATAGCTTGTAATTCAAGATCCTCAGTAAATTAGGATGAAAGGTCGCCCAAGAGAGAACAGATTAAAGAGTGGAGTCGAGAAGAAGTCAAAAAGATCAAGGAAAAATTTGGTCAAGGCAACCGTTGACGCTCCACCAAAGCAAAATAAAATAAGAGCTACTTCAAGCAAAAGGCAGACTTGTATGCAGTCAATTAACACCGGAGAGGACATGGAAAGAATTGTACCACCTTCCGAAACTTTGATGGACGAGTTTAATGCTTATGTATTGAGTTAACTAACACAGGAGCATATATAAAACACGGGTGTCGTAACTTTGTAACTAGGATGTCTTGGTCGCAAATGAAGTGCTTTGTAACTAGGGTGTCTTTTTCAGCCAAATAAAGTGCTCATCTCGTCTGCCAAGAAGATTTGATATTTTATGAATATGCTTGCACTGTTACGACACCCCAGCTCTTGCCTAACGACATCCTCGCTTTAAAGCGATGACACCCGTGCGGGGACTGTTAAGGTGGGGGGAGCGAGGACACCACCGCTCTCGGCTAACGACACCCTAGCTTTAGCTCGATGACACCCGAAAGGCAAAATCCTACGACACTCCTATTCTCACGAAAGGACACCAATGCTTTTAGCGCGACGACCCCCAGCTCTGGGCTAACGACACCCTAGCTTTAGCTCGATGACACCTGAAAGGTAAAATCCTATGATACCCCTTGTTCTCACGAAAGGACACCAATGCTTTTAGTGCAACGACCCCCCAGCTCTTAGCTAACGACACCCTAGCTTTAGCTCGACGACACTCGAAAGGCAAAATCCTACGATACCCTCCCGTTCTCACGAAAGGACACCAATGCTTTTAGCGCGATGACCCCCCAGCTCTGGGCTAATGACACCTTAGCTTTAGCTCGACGACACCCAAAAGGCAAAATCCTACGATACCCCTGTTCTCAATTTACGACACTCTAGTTTTCAATTTACGACATCATATATGAAAACTTAAGAAATTGTGAAGTAGAAAAGGCATAAAGATGAATAAATCAAGGACACCCCTGTTCTCAATATAAAATATTTACATTTGCATTAAATATGAAACAGTGTCAATATGAATAAATTACATTAAATTTTCAATGAAAGAAGAATGAAAAAATTAAGAACAGTTTGCGACAAGGTCGTTGATCTTTTGGTTGAGGCCCTCTCTCAATATCATTGCAGCTAATTGTCGCCGGTATTCTCTTACTTCCTCCTCCGTGAATTCTATCTTCATATCAGGATTGTCCCATTGAGCAAGACATTCCATGTATCTCATACAGTATAGGCCACAATCCAGTGATCCGGCCGGTTGACTTGGGCAATCCAAAATCTCTTCCATCGGCCAAGTCATCACCTCCTCCTTATCGCAGTAGATATGGAATATGTGGCCAAGAATTATATGTCATTTCTTCGTATTAGCCTTGTACCTGGTGTTGCATTTTAATGAATTCAGGTGCATGAATACCTTTCTTTCCATGTCGACAGCAACAAGATGCCAGTGCGAGTTATCAGAGTTTATTATGGTGAATAGAAACCAGAATTGGGCCTTATCTTCATCGGATACATTGTCAAATATCGGCGCCCCTGATGTTGCAGTGAGTTTATGAGGAGATAATGGAGAAGTCAGACAAAAGCGGCTATGAAAACTGATGCAAAGATGCACTTATGGTATCGATCCGGATGCTCTGTCCAGTTGCACATCAAAAACTCTTGGCTGGCATCAATTATCTGCCAATGGAATGTAAACCGATTAATATAATTCTAAAATCAACAACTAGAAAAGGTTTCTTGAGATACTTACATCATCTATTATCATATCATTGTTAATGAGATCCCGAAGACTTTTCCTTGTTACAACGCCACCTAACTTATTGGTGTACACGATCTCGTCGGTTAGTTATTCGCTCAAAATTTTTTTTATAATAATTTGGTCATCTTCGACCATTGTGTTGGGCTTTGATGTGCCCACTGTCTTCAACGACTTTCTATGACGGATTGTCTCATAAGATTCTCCTCTGACCTTGGATGCCTTTCGCTTCCTCGGCTCTTTTTTCACCCTCTTAATAAGAGAAGACATTCCAACGATTTTTATGTCAACATCATCACCCTTTGGAGCAGAGGTGCCAAGTTTATTATCAGATTTGGACTCCTCTTGGCCCTTCGTAGATTGCCCCTCTCCGCTCTTCCCCTCCTCTTTATTTTCAATCCCATGCTCTGTTTTATTGTCCAAGGATTCTCCCTCCAATCCCTTCTCCTCTTGGTCCTCCTCCATCTTATTCTCCTTAGTATTTCCTTTAACAGGCTCGAGAAGACACTCCAGGGAATGCCCCTCCTCTGTCTTTCCGTCTCCCTTGTCCTCCTCATTTATTGCATTGCTTTCCTTTCTGAGCAGTGAACTGAGGAGGCTCTCAGCAATGGACAGCCTATGCCTAACATCATCGAGTTGATCCTTAACGCAGGCCAATTCAATCCTTAACTCGGCACAGCTTTTGCAGCACTCTGTTGGTTCAGGCGATGCTACTGTCTGTTGACTGAGAAGCCAGCGCTCCTCTGACAGTGGTACAATAGCTCCTTCCAATTGCAAAGCAAGACGATAAATAAATTAATATTAAGTAAAAATATTAACACATTAAGTAAAAAAATATGGTCAGAGCAATGAAGCAATATATTAGCTTACCAAGTCGTGAGGCTGCATGTTGGCAACCCGAACCAACTGGATCTTCATTTGGTTGTCATACCACTTCAACAGCCGGGGCAGTTTATCGGGATATGCTGGCACTCTCATTGATGTATGCTCGAGGAACCATGCCTAAACATAATAATTTTTGGATATAAAAAAAATGTAGTATTAACAAAGAAATTATACTAAGGACGCTATTTCTGAATCTCAATAATCCTTACCACCAGCGCTGACGAGCATCCGAACAGGGTAGGTTGCCTCCTAACCTTTTGAGCTCTCTTTGAGTGGACCGGCTCCTTGGACCGCAAGCAAGCAGCTACTTCTGGGAGAGCCAGAACAATCAACTCCTTGAATGCCGAAGCCCAGTCGATCCTATCCAGTTGACTTAATTAGTCATCCAAGTGCTGGATGAGATACCGTGGACATATCTGATTAGACTTTGGAGCCAAAAATATGGCAAACATGTAGGCGATCCAAAGTCTGACGGTGTCCTCGACATCTTCCTGTACCTTAGATGATCAGAGTCGAAAAGTTAACTTCTCCAAACCTTCTTGACAAAGATCTAAACCCTGGCCAAATCGTCTGAACAACCTTTCGTTGAACAGCTGGCTGGATGTGTCGATTTTCTTCCCATGAGCTAGAAGACCCAGAATAAGTGCGACTTCGTCGGCACTGAATAGAATCGGCTTGCCACAGAAAATGAACTCGTCGCCTCCATTGTGACATCTTATGATGTCTGCTAGTAGTCGCTCGTCAACTGTGAACGTCTGCATATCGATGAAGGCACCAAATGGGGTCCTTCGAATAAGTTTTGTATGCTGTCTAGTAAATCCCATCTTCCAAACCTTCTGAACGTATACGATCGTCCTGCAACTATTCTTAAACAACTGGGAAGCCTTCACTCGAAAGACTGGAATAATTTTCATATCATCTGAAACAGGGGGTAAAATATACTAGTCAGCTGGGTGCCATTAAGTATGAACTAGGGTGTCATGACATTTTAAGAGAGGATGTCATAATATCTTAACAAAGGGATAAACATACCTGAAGGAGACGCATCTTCATTCGAATGAAGAACGATGTCCTTGCTTTATTCCGCCATTTTCTCCTTCTGGTTCTTCTTTGTTTGCGGTCTTCGTCCACAAACGAAAGCACTCATCTCCATGAATGAAGTAGATGGAAGAAAGAACTATGGAAGAAATTTAGAACACCGGTGGCTTCTCGAGCAACAAACGAAGGACCTCTAGGGTTCATAAATTTTTTTTATGCCAACCTCAGAGAAATATGAAAGGACACCAGGAGCACCATGATCATATCTCTGATACGCAAACCCATAGGAACCGGCCACGTTATGCAACTTTTCTTGAAAAGATGGCATAGCTGAGTTACTAGGGTGTCGTCGAATTACAACTAGGGTGACGTCAAAATTTCCGTCTAGCTCAAATTTATCGTAGTGGTGTCATAAGATTATACCAAGGGTGTCGTAACGTTTCAACTGGGGTGTCGCGAAGGAAACCACATGAAACAACTTACGACACCCCACCTCTCATCCGACGACACCCTAGCTTTAAGGCGACGACACCCGTGCGGGGAGTGTTAAGGTGGGGACCGACGATATTCCCGAATTAGGCTGTTACGAAACCCCAGCTCTCATCCGATGACACCCTAGCTTTAAGACGACGACATCCATGTGGAGACTGTTAAGATGGAGACCTACAACATCCTTAACTTAGGCTGTTATGACACCCAGCTCTCATCCGACGACACCCTAGCTTTAGCGTGACGACACCCGTGTAGGAAGTGTTAAGGCGGGGACCGACGACATCCCCGACTTAGGCTGTTACGACATCCCATCTCTCATCCAATGACACCCTAGCTTTAAGGCGACGACATCTGTACGGGGACTGTTAAGGCGGGGACCTACGATATCTTTGACTTAGGCTATTACGATACCCAGCTCTCATCTAACGACACCCTAGCTTTAGCACGACGACACCCATGCGGGGACTGTTAAGGCGGGGACAGACGACATCCCTGAGTTGAGTTATGTTATGAAACCCCAGCTCTCATCCGACGATACCCTAGCTTTAAGGCGACGACATCCGTGTGGGAACTGTTAAGGCGGGGATTGTTAGACTGTTACGAAACCCCAGCACGGGTGTCGTAGCATTGGTGCTAGGGTGTCGTAAGGTGTAAAGTGGGGTGTTGCGAAGGATTTTTGGTAGAATTCCTCTTGGGGTGTTGCGGGGCTTCTCTCAATGGTCAATTGTAAGCATGGGTGTCGTAGCGTTGTTGCATGGGTGTCGTAAGGTTTCAACTGCAGCGTCGTAGATCTTTTTTTGGGTGAACATAACTTGGGTGTCGTAATACTTCCAACCTGTTTCCTCTTGGGACATCGTAAAGCTTATCCATTCAGTGTGCATTTAAACCAAGGGCATCAAGTGGCCGATTGAATAATTGGAAAGTGCTCACTCCATCATGCGAGGAGAGACACTCCAATTTACTATAACAAAGACACTGCATGGCCAATACTTGTTCCGAATCGGGGATTGGAACACTGAGTTCGACAAGATTTGGTTTCCCGATACTCTCTTCAGTAATGGTTTCTGTCCCCCATCTCCCAACTCGACGGCTATAAAAGGGGAAAGGATGAGTATTGCCTACAACCACAGGAAGGGTAGACGACATCGGAGGTAGTTTAAGAAGGTTTAAGAAAGCTTTGCCCATGTCGACATCGAAGGTAGATGAGCTGGCTATCGCCTTTAGCATGAAACTTCGGCTCGATGGCGACGACGAAGATGTGGAAAAGGAAACTGCCAAGGGATCGTTGAAGAAAGACTCTGGTGGATCTCTGAAACAGAATTTTGAGACTACAAGTAAGATGAAGAGAAAGGGAGGAGACCGTGGAAGTCCGTCTGGAAATGCCAAAAAGCATTTTCGTTGAAATTGTAACGAAATTTTGCAATGACTAATAATATTTTAGATGAAATTGCGATTGCTTCGATGCTACTGTGTTTTAATAGTAATTCTGGGTTATCATAGCTTTATTACGATTACGATGGATTTTCTCCTGCGATGTCGTAAAGCTTTTCACCTACGCATGAACAGATGTCTTAGGTTTATAACTAGGGTGTCGTACTATTTCATGTACGAAACCCCATGAAATAACTTACGACACCCCAACTCTCATCCGATGATACCCTAGCTTTAAGGCGATGACATCCATGCAGGAACTGTTAAGGCAAGGACCCACGACATCCCTGACTTAGGCTGTTACGACACCCAGCTCTCATCCGATGATACCCTAGCTTTAGCGCGATGACACTCGTGCGGGGACTGTTAAGGCAGGGACCGACGACATCCCTGAGTTGAGTTATGTTACGAAACCCCATCTCTCATCCGACGATACCCTAGCTTTAAGGCGATGATACCCATGCAGGGACTTGTTAAGACGAGGACCTATGACATCCCTGACTTAGGTTATTACGACACCCCAGCTCTCATCCGACGATACCCTAGCTTTAGCACGACGATACCCGTGCGGGGAGTGTTAAGGCGGGAACCGACGACATCCCCGACTTAGGCTGTTACAATACTCCAGCTCTCATCCGACGATACCCTAGCTTTAAGGCGATGACATCCATGTGGGGACTGTTAAGGCGGGGACCTATGACATCCCTAACTTAGGCTGTTACGACACCCAGCTTTCATCCGACGATACCCTAGCTTTAGCACGATGACACACGTGCAGGGACTATTAAGGCGGGGACCGACAACATCCCTGAGTTGAGTTATGTTACGAAACCCCAGCTCTCATCCGACGATACCCTAGTTTTAAGGCGACGACATCCGTGCGGGGACTTTAAGGCAGGGACTGTTAGGCTATTACGAAACCCTATCACGGGTATCGTAGCATTGGTGCTAGGGTGTCGTAAGGTGTAAACTGGGGTGTCGCGAAGGATTTTCGGTAGAATTCCTCCTGGGGTGTCGCGGGGCTTCTCTCAATGGTCAATTGTAAGCACGGGTGTCGTAGCGTTGTCGCATGGGTGTCATAAGGTTTCAACTGCGGCGTCGTAGATCTTTTTTTGGGTGAACATAACTTGGGTGTCGCAATACTTCTGACATGTTTTCTCTTGGGACATCGTAAAGCTTATCCGTTCAACGTGCATTTAAACCAAGGGCACCAAGTGGCCGATTGAATAATTGGAAAGTGCTCACTCCGTCATGCGAGGAGAGACACTCCGATTTACTATAACGAAGACGCTAGCATGGCCAATACTTGTTCCGAATCGGGGATTGAAACACTGTGTTCGACGAGATTTGGTTTCCCGACACTCTCTTCAGTAATGGTTTCTGTCCCCCATCCCCCAACTCGACGGCTATAAAAGGGGAAAGGATGAGTATTGCCTACAACCACAGGAAGGGTAGACAACATCGAAGGTAGTTTAAGAAGGTTTAAGAAAGCTTCGCCCATGTCGACATCGGAGGTAGACGAGCTGGCTATCGCCTTTAGCATGAAACTTCGGCTCGATGGCGACGATGAAGATGTGGAAAAGGAAACTGCCAAGGGATCGTTGAAAAAAGACTGGTGGATCTCCGAAATAGAATTTTGAGACTACAAATAAGATGAAGAGAAAGGGAGGAGACCGTGGAAGTCCGTCTGGATACGCCAAAAAGCGTTTCCGTTGAAATTGTAACAAAATTTTGCAATGACTAATAATATTTTAGATGAAATTGTGACTGCTTTGATGTTACTGTGTTTTAATAGTAATTCTGGGTTATCGTAGCTTTATTGCAATTACGATGGATTTCTCCTGCGATATCGTAAAGCTTTTCACCTACGCATGAACGGATGTCTTAGGTTTGTAACTAGGGTGTCGTACTATTTTATGTACGAAACCCTATGAAATAACTTACGACACCCCAGCTCTCAACTGATGACATCCTAGCTTTAAGGCGACAGCACCCGTGCAGGGACTTGTTAAGGCGAGCACCTACGACATCCCTGACTTAGGCTGTTATGACACCCTAGCTCTCATCCGATGATACCCTAGCTTTAGTGCGATGATACCCGTGCGGGGACTGTTAAGGCGGGGACCAACGACATCCCTGACTTAAGCTGTTACCGACACCACCAGCTCTCATCTGATGACACCCTAGCTTTAAAGCGACGACACCCGTGCGGGGACCGACGACATCCCCGAATTAGGCTGTTACAAAACCCTAGCACGGGTGTCGTAGCATTGGTGCTAGGGTGTCGTAAGGTTTAAACTGGGGTGTCGCGAAGGATTTTCAGCCGAATTTTCTCATGGGGTGTCGCGGGGCTTCTCTCCATGGTCAGTTATAAAAATGGGTGTCGTAGCATTGGTGCTATAGTGTTGTAAAGTTTCAACTTGGGTGTCGCTAAGGATTTTTGGCCGAATTGCTCCTGGGGTCGTAGCATTGTCGCTAGGGTGTCGTAAGGTTTCAACTGGGGTGTCGCGAAAGATTTTCGACCGAATTCCTCTTGGGTTGTCGCGGGGCTTCTCTCCATGGTCAGTTATAAGCACGGGTGTCGTAGCATTGGTGCTAGGGTGTTGTAAAGTTTCAACTTGGGTGTCGCGAATGATTATCGGCCAAATTACTCCTGGGGTCGTAGCAATATTGCTAGGGTGTTACGAAGGATTTTTGGCCGAATTCATCGTGGGCTATCGCGGGGCTTCTCTCCATGGTCAGTTATAAGCACGGGTATCGTAGTATTGTCGCTAGGGTGTCGTAAGTTTTCAATTGGGGTGTCGCGAAGGATTTTCAGCCGAATTTCTCGTGTGGTGTCACGGTCGTTCTCTCCAGAGTTGTAAAGTGAGGACACTAGAGCTATATGGACAGGGAATAACGGAGAATATAGGCCGAGACACTCCGACGACATCCTAGTTCTAAGGAAGTTACCTACGCATTAAACGGTTTCCTAAAGCATTAACTTCCTCTAACAACAAAAAACAGTTGATGTAATAAAGGAGCTTTACAAAGAAGTGGGAACAAGGACTTTTTACTTTCTGCTGCGGATGACATTTTCTCCAGAAGTTTTTGTACAAAGACTTCAGTAGCTACGTATTTCAGCCTTGAAGCTGAAATATTTTCTTCTGACCGGACTCTCAGAGCGAGGGCTTAGGATCTTGCACAAGAAAAATTGGACTGATTCTTTTCATCCGAAAGTCCAGAGCGAGGGGGAAGAAAGAGTTTTTCTTGCACAAATGTAATCCAAGAAAAAATGACGGTAGAAGTAGGCTGGAGGAAAAGAGCACTTTTGTCTGCATAATAATTTTAAAATAAAGGCGAAGCGCTTTTAATGGCCGTCACGATCAGAATGTAACATCGTAGCAGAACCATACCGTTCCGCAACATCAGCCACGTAGGATGCACGTGGACCAATCAGGAGAGGTGGTGCAGCCCACGTAGGAATTGCTGCACCGGGGGCGGTGTACAAAGACTTTTCCTATAGATTTTAGAGCATATTGTTCCCAAAATTAAACGCTTGATAGTGTTGTTTATCTACTGAACCCAAAGAGAGGTGACATGTTCTTTACCAGGGATAGGATATCATATTGGGCCCATGTCGTCCAGCCTATGAGCCAGTTTGGGCCACTGTGGTGTGCCCCCATCGCAGCATAGATTTTAGAGCAACTTGTTCCCAGAATTAAACACTTGATAGCGTTGTTTATCTACTGAACCCAAAGAGAGGTGACATGTTCTTTACCAGGGAGACACCAAGATTATTGTTAGGACAAACTCATGATAGACGGCAAGGTTACTTTTATAATAAGCTCAAGAAACATTTACTATTAAAAAAATAGATCAAGAAACCATCATGCCTGGGATTGTCCTTCCATTTCTTGGATTAACTTGTATGCAAGCCATGTTGTCTTTTATCGCTTATAGATCTTGTATTTTAATGCTTGTGTTTGTGTCGGTAGTTTTACCCCTAGAGGAAATGCCTTCTTTATTTTGTCCAGGTTTTGCCTGTCCTCAATGCTATTCCAGTAAACAAGGTATGTAGTACCTAACAACAATGTTTCGTCTCGGCCAGAGCTAAAAATGCATGCCGTAATTTGATTATGTAATTACCTTATTAGAGTGACCATTTGTTATCATAAAGCATGCATGCCCTTATTAGATTCATTAAAAGATGGAGTAATTATACGGTATGTTTTATATGGTTGTGTTAATGAATATGTTTCATGTGTTACATCGATATCATTTAAATTCCAGGTGCATTCTTGGCTTGATGAGTCACCAAGCATTTCTATTTACAGAGCTGTAAATAGGAATTCTTGAAAATGAGGATTCTTAAGGCCGATCCAAAGTAGCTGGGGCAAGATCTTAATGTTTATGGATTTCTGTCAACATGCATGTGAAATGCTGTACCTGATATATGGAGAGCTTTCTTGCTCTTTAATTGATTGCTTGCATTGCATCTCTAGTTGTTGCAGGCTCTGTAAATGGAGCAAACTGTGGAGTAAGTGGCTGCACAACCCGATGTTGATGGATTTCTTGCTCGTGGAGTTTCTTTGCGGGCATTGTTTACGTATGGTAGCAGATAATCTGGATAGATTATCGATAATTTAAATAGAGCATATCAGATGACTATGTTTGATACATATTTTGAATGACAATCTATCTTATAGTAGTAATTTAGATTCGGTCATGAGCAGGAAGGGATGATTATCCGCATTATAAGAGATGTAAGAGATGTAGTAATCCGGTAATTTTTTTCTTTCATCTCTCTACTCGCATCTTCCTCGCCATCTTCCGCCACGAAACTTCTTCTTATCGGTGGTCTTCGGCATCCTCATCGGTCGCTTCGAATATCATTTATAAATACAAATTTTTTAAAACATTATCATTTATAAATATAATTTTTTTAAAATTAAATATATAATAATATATAAATTTTTAATAAATTTAATTTATGAGTAGTTTGAGAATTTGATGTTATATGACTATTTGTCATACCAAACACAGTAATCAATATTATTGTAGCATTACCTACGTATACCAAACATGATAATCAACATTACTAGTAATCTATCGAGTGATAATCTATTTTGCAAACAATTCACATTATCATTTGGAATTGCCTAACAATGCATCAAATGCAACCTTTTAATTTTTTCTTCATTAAACACTAAAAATTATCATCAGAAAAAAAGAGAGAGAATCAGCATCTTGAAAGAGTGGAACACCTGGTCACACTGGTTATATGCTTCAGCTGAAGTTTATAGCATAGCTGCTGGAAAACTTTGCATCACCTCACTATCATGAGCAGCAAGCAACCTACTCACTCAGCACAGTCATAGCTGTTAGCCGACTTATTGTCAGACAGCTTGCACATGTATCCACCTATTTTTAATGTGGCACAATTGATTCAAATTGATCAATGAGATTTGTAAAGGTTTGTTTTATAATTTACAAGCAAAAAAAAGATAAAAAATAGATATATATATATATATATATATATATATATATATATATATATATATCGTATCTATGTATGATTGTAGTCATAGTCCATATAATACGCTGTAAATTAATCACTCTTTTAGCGCTTATATAGTTCTGACTTTCAGAATATTCTATGTAACTCAGAAAGTTGTTGAGAGAGATTAAAAGAGAGTCATGTTAAATATAAATAGATTTAGGAATTTGTAAGAAGGCTTTAAAGGAGAAAAGAACCTCGTAATCCAAAGTTTGATGAAAAATGATCCTTGTAATTTTTAGATTTGTTTGATAGTGAAACTCATTGCTCTTCTTTGCCTATAAAAGTGCGTAGATCAATAGACTGAACCATATAAGTTTCTTTATGCTCTCTTATTCGATTTTACAATCTTTATTTTTTTATTCTCTCTCATATTTTGTGCATCTTTCACCGTAACAAGTGGTGCAAGAGCTTTCCTAATGCAAGTTGTGATGGAGTACGTGATGCATACCTGACCTGAAGGGAACATTAATTGGCTCATCCCTATCTTTACTGAGTGTACATGATGTATTCCTTCACCCTTGTTTTTGTCTCAGATTTTTCTTCTATTCCACTTCTGCAGCCGGAATTTGTGGACATCATCAAGTCTGCCAAGGTCAAGCCATTCGCACAGTAGTTGTACCCTTTCCAATGACGAGGGGAAGCATTGTCATGTTGAATGCTGACCACTTGAACCGTAAATGAAGCAGTTTAGCAAGGCTAGAACATTTGTGAATAAAATGCGTTCTTATTTGGCCCTTGGTAAATGCCAAAGTCTCATGTTACATCAGGGAGTGCTCGGATCTCATATGGTAAGCAGTTGACGGACCGATATTTTTATTCTAAGGTGAACACTGGCATGAACTGACATTTCCTGCAGTGATATCTCTCTCTTGCTGACATCCTTGAGGGTTACTGAAAGCGAGTTTGATAGTAAAACCATGACTTCTATTATTATTCTTTCAGCCGTACGTGGTTAGTATCATAAATTTTAAAAAGAATGCAGTAGAAATTAAAAGGTCTTAAAATGCTAAATGATGGCACTGGACAATTCATATTGTAGCTTAATATTTAATAAAAATTATAAAACTATCATAGTTTAATCCATCTAAAATTGACCATATGATGACATGCATCCATGGCTTCGCAGGGGCCTAACAGCTATCTAACGGCAGTGCCATCACAAATCTCGACTGTATATTGAGAAATCTTCTTTATGCTTCTTTAGAGGGACGAAAAGATGGATATATCTTCATCACGGAGCACGAAATATTATGATATTGAATTTATAGGACTCCAAAGAGTATGCAGTACATGACTAGATATGCCAAAGAGTTGTCCAGATTCATTAGGAAACCGAAGAGTACCAGTGTTGAACATGTATTGAGCTTCATAAATTATTAGCTAGAATGACATGTGATAATTTATGGTATTAATTTTAGGTAAGTTGAAAGAGAAGATAAATTGATTTTTAATTAGTAGTATATCAAGATTTGTTTAAGACACCCAATCCAGAAACTTGGCATGCAGTAAACAACGGAGTCATTTGACTGTTGATTCATCGAATTAAGCTTCCCTTCGGAAGAAGTCTGATGATGTGAATGTAAACGTTAACGTGAAGATCACTCTTTCATGTTACCATCTCATTAAAGATGATGCGAATCCTTTAAGAATGACAGTCATATTACATAGCCGTGAAGGATGTTGCTTCCTTTCATGTGCCTTTCGATGGTGTATGTGGCCCTGAGGGACGACGCATCGACCATTGTTGGATGTTTTATTAGCCAGGTAAGGCAAGATCAGTTCAACGGTAGTCAAAAAAACTGGATTTATTTGACATATAAATTAGCGAAGTTAGTCTTGCGGTTGTACTCAATAGTTTTTTTATCATATTTGTCTGACCAGAAATTTTTCTCTTTTTTCCTTTTCTTATTTACCTAACTAAAACTAAGAAACTTATTTTGAGCCACAATAATAAGTGGATGATGGGAAAATATCCCCCCCTATTTTTTTTTGGACGTGATAGAAGAACTGATGGTGAGAAATTACCTAAAGATAAGCTAGGCACTATAGTCATCACACACAGAATTTTGATCCATATATATATATATATATATATATATATACAAACCACATGCTCAATGTAGTTATATATGTAGGAAATATATTATACTTAGGCATGACAAACTTATCTTCAAGAAGTGAAATTCAATGGTTTTATCAGTTGATGAGTGCAATCAATGTAATAAAAAGTAAAATAATCAGTGCAGAAAATGCATTATTATATTTACTGAATGACAAAAGTTCTACAATTATCCATTCCAATACATGAAAATGCTTGTTATCAAATTATTATTGCATATTGGATACTTGAGTTGGTGATTATTGGATATATTTATAACTTTATTGCATATTGGGCACTTGATTTGGTAACGAATTAAAATTCTCAAACTTTAATTGTTATATCGTCTCAAACAGGCCAACAAAGTTGCATGTGTCAATCTTGCATGGATCCCAAGATCTCGTCCACAAAGCTTGGACTTTGGTTCATAAAAACAATATATTGAACAGTTTGTCCTTTGATGAAATGAAACATTTCCAAGCTTGTTAAGATAGAAATGAAACATTTTATGGACATAACCAGATGAATCCTGGCTATCCATGTAAGAGGGATATATAAATAAATTAACAATGGTAATCGGCTCCAACCGAGTCCCCTTTCTTGTCAAATTTTTTTTTAAAAAAAAAGGAGAAGGGTTTTATGCATTCCTTTTGTTCTTAATCCCCCCATCAAAATCTCTCTTCCAATCTATCCAACATCATTTTTTAACGTCAGGCATTAACAAGTTGGAAGAGAAAAGGTAAGGATTTTTTTATCCTTTGATTTTGTCCAGAAATAAAGGTGAAAGATGACTGATTGAGATCCTGATGGAAGAAAGAATCATCCTTTTCTTTGTCACACATCAACAACAGGTGAGATAGTGAAATTAGGATCATCTATTCTCATAAATGATTAAAATTTTTAAATAATTATTTTATATAAATTTTAAAAAATAGTATTTAGATGTAGCGTATTATCTACGTCATTTTTGATATAATTTTTTTTCCCTATCATCACTTTATGTTTTTATGAAGGTTAAGATGGTGTTGGATATAAAAAGATGGACATAAAGTTATCCAATTAAGGAGCAGGTAGCAATTAAACGTACAGAGCTATTCTCTATTGACTCGTGCTCTTATCGACATCAATTTCCAATGTTGAATTCCACGTTCAACCAAGCCTGTCACTGGACCGTATGCCACTGCCGAAATTAAAGTCATTATATCACCATGCTCCCGAAAGATACTCACAAAGACTTTGAACTTTCGGAGTCGTCGCAAAGCCCGGCAAGGCCCTTTAAGGTGGAATTTCACCACAACCGTACCTCTTTGAAAAAGCTATTTCATAGCTTTCCGCCAAGCTGGGGAAAGAGGAGTATAAGTGATAATTATATAACTTCACTATTATTTGAGCTCCTGATTCTATATAACTACATAGAATTATGAGCTCTCATGTACTCTCCCCTCTTCCTTAATTCAAATTATAAATCATAAATATATAGAATTCATGTGTAGTGTTCAAGTCCTAAATCATAAATATATAGATCCCATATACATACATACATATATATATATATATATATATATATATATATATCTTGATAAACAAAAGTCATAAATTGAATATATTTAATATCATTTTAGTCTCAACTCAACTCAACTCATCTAAACTTTTTTCAACTACATGGGGTTGGCTACATGAATCTGCTTTCTTCACTCTGCTCTATTCAGGATCAAGTCAACATTAAATTACAAATAGTTATATCTTTTTTAATTATTTTTGTTCATATTAGTTTAGGTTTACTTCTACTTCTAACTTTATCATGAATATGTTTTAAGAGTTCTGACGAAGTTTTACGCTGGCTGTCAGCTACCTAACGCAAACCCTCCTTCTTTACTCGAATTTGGGACCGGCCTTGATGGAGTTTAATATTATTTTAGTCTCATCCTAAAAAATTAGTTAAAAAATTACTATACTTTTGATCTTGTAAAAATATACAAAATATTTTATAACCGATACCAAGCTAAATACTCATTGATATGAACTTTCATAATAATACTCTCAGTTATCTTACTATTTATATAGAAAATAATTATAAAGTATAATATTATTATAATATAATAATATCATTAGTTTATATTTTAAATTTATGAACTTTAAGCCTATGAAAATAGCTTTCGGCATATCTCAAAAGTTTTGTTAAATATTTTAAATTATTTAAAAGTATTTTTGGCTCTATTAAAGATGTGTACTGGCTATCCAAAAGAATGATAATAAGTAGGACCTCCTGGGTAGCTAATTTATCTTCCTCCACGTTCTATAATGCATAAGATAGCAACACCTTGTATGGTTTCCTTTTTGTCTTTGTGCCATAAAAAAAAAGTGCTAAAAAAAAAAAATCAAATGCTTGGTGGCTATGGTGGCTCTGTACAAGTCTATCCCTTCCAAACTATGATGCCTACGTATGGACGTTGCAGACAATGCCATGGCTATGCAAGCTATGGGAGAGCCATGTCTCTAGAAGGTATTTTATTATTGGGGGAAAAGGAAAAACGCCATGCAGGTTTGAAATCAACTCCCTTTGCTAACCGAGAGCACGTTTCGTATGTCGGCCTGAAGTGAAAGCGGCATGTCTAGCACTATTCTTAAGATAAAAATAAAAAAAAATTAAAATATCATCTTAGCAATTATTTCTATAGCCAATAATAGCTATATTATTTTTTGGGAACGAAAATCTATAAAATATAAGTTTTTTCCTAAAATATTATGCATGTTTAGATATTCATCATATATTATTTTTTATTTTTTTATATAGACGACTGATCACACTACTTTAAGACGAGTCAAATCCAATATATCTAAAAATAAAATTTTATAAGAACAAGAGGACAAGGGTCACCTTACTTTCAGCTCCAAAATTTAGAGTGATGGCCACCCGGATAACAATCTAATCAGCCACTGAATTGGCTTTTCTGTAGATATGTTGAATCCGAGCGCTGTAAGCCTCCTAAAAAGTAGACTAAATATCGCGAATCAAGGGGTTGATTGGCCGAAGGAGTCCTATCAGAGCAGGGAATAGCAATAATAGAATCCCCCTCAATTATAAGACTGCAGGCACCAAGGCTACGAATGGCATAGAAAATATCAGCCCAAGCAAAATACAGCTCGGCAAGAGGAATAAAGAGTCAAGAAGATCGAATCCCCCTGTCGCCAATATAACTCCATTAGACCCCGAATCATAAAAGCGATCTGGCAAGTCTGCCTCGAACACTCCCATCAAAGTTAATTTTAACAAACCTAGAGGTGGGGGCTCCCAAGAAATAAAAATCTGCACCGGTGCGCTACCAAGGCAGCAGGGAAGCCCAGAGGCCACGGTTATCAGAATCAAGAATATGATAGAAAGTATACTCAGCTAATAAAGAGATGATTGTCCTGACTATCATGTGGTGAGGTGCATTTTATCAGCAAAAATAAGCTGGTTCCAAATAACCAGATCTGATGTGCTAGGTAAGCCCTTTAGCACCCTGATGATGGATACCCCTCCGCATATTCCCGCTGGATCAAGCCCAGGAAAGAGATGCGCCGAGGAGTAGTGTCATCGTCCCAAAGCCGGTGACCCAAAATCTCCATATCTATCTCACTCTGATATAGGTGAAGATAGCATGGTTAGCAGTCTCCTCCTTGAACCGCATAAAGGGCACGTAGGCTGGATAGTTATACCCCTCCCAGAGAGCAGGGAGCATGTAGGAAGGCAGTTCCATACAAGCTTCCAAATAAAGAGCCGAACCCTAGGATGAATGGAAAGATGCCAGATCCATGCCGCATCCATCGTTTGCTAGGGCTGCAGCCTATAAAACTTCATGAGGTCTCTGATAGAAACACAAGACATATAGGATCTCCTCCATAATCTGGTATTGGAGCTGCGACCCAAAATGAGAGGGATAGAGAGTATGTGATGATAGAGCTCCTTATCGAAGAACTCGGACACCAAAGAGTAGTACCTGGCAAAGTGGTCCTGAGTAATTAGATTAGTGACTCTCATCCCGTTAGGAATGTCAGTGCTAACAAAGGTAGGCCACCGGGACAGGGGGAGGTCTGCAATCCACGTATCCTGAACAACATTAGCTGAGGATCCATCACCAATCAACCACGAGATGTTGTTCCAGATATTCAGAGCGTGCCGACAGACCTCCTTCCAAAAGAAGAATATCCATGAGTAGTTTGAGAATATGTGGAAGGGGTCCAGTCTCCATATTTGGCATGCATGAAAAGCTCCACATACAATACGGCTCAGGCAAAAACCGTGTAGCATGCCTAGCAGTCAAAACCTACCTCCTAACAGTAAGGGACTAGATCCCAAGCCCTCCTTTCATACTTGGCATACATATATGTCCCAAGCCAGTAGATGGATAATGTGTCCGTCCTACATAGAGGCCCAAAGAAAGTCCCAGAAGCATCTATCAATCTTTCTCAAACAAAAAATAGGATAACAGCATTAGACAAAATGTAGAGAAGAAGAGAAGTAAGCACCGAGCGTAAAAGGTGATCTAGCAATCATCGATAACCCTGTAACCTACCACCCATCCAGACGATTAGGACACGCCTCTCAAGGTCACTAAATTACTACACCATGGCCTTCACCCCGTAATAGGTATCCCCAGATAGGATAGCCGGTCAGCCTGTACTGAGATACCCAAATTTGCATGATTATCTACCTAATTGTAGGAGTGTCTTTGGGCTAAAATAGACCATAGATTTACTCTAATTAACCTTCTGCACAGAGGCCCGTCAATAAGATTGAATTATTGTGGCAAAGGAGGTAGCATTGTGGATAGTTGCCTTGCCTAGTAATTTGCAATCATCAGCAAATAGGTGAGAAAGCGAGGGCCCCTGGGGGCTCATGCTATAGGGGATAAAACAAGAGCCCTGCTGAGCCTGTGAAAGAGCTAAGATAATGCATAGCAGAGACGATGAACAGGAAAGGGGATAGTGACATCCCTACCTCAACCCCACAACAGAGTGAAAATAATCAGTCTGTCTACCGTTAATAATGGTAAAGAGGATGGCCGAAGGACAAAGCCATAATCAGTCAACAAAGAGGTCATCAAATCCAAACTCATGGAGAATTCGGCACAGAAAAGCCAACTCAGTCTATCATGAGCTCTCTCCATATCCAGCTTAACGGCCATAAGACACTAACGGCCAAAGAATCTCTGAAGATCATGCATAATTCCTGAGCTATCAGGACATTATTAGTGATGCTGCGCCCTCTGAGGAAAGCTCCCTGTTCAGCAAAAATAAGACGAGAATCACCATTAGCAGGTGGGAGATCAAAAGACGTGTGCAAACCTTATATAAGGTAGTGTAGAGATTGATTGGCGATAGTACTACAGAGTGAAGTATCAGGCCATTTAGACACCAGGATAATAAGAGTCTGGTTTCAATCATATATTTTTTCTCTTATGAATAATTATTTTTCATTCATGATCCACAAATATGTGGCACCTAATTTTTTTTTATTTTTAAATATATTATGCTATTTGTGTTTGAAGTAAATTTTTATTTATCATATAAATATGTACAAAACTTTATAGCATAAGATTTGCATTGCAGAAAATTTTATGTTTTGACTTCTTTTCTCTATATAAAAAAAAAATTAATCATCACTTAATGGAAATTTTTATTTTGTGTAAAAGAAGCTTTAATAATATTTATTGTGCATGTAGCAAGAAAAAGGTCAACAACAACAACAATAATAATAATTCAACAAATGGTTTGGCTTGTGGACCTACGACTCTCTCTCACCCAAGGCATTAGTCCTAATGAAACCTTTTTTTTTTGAATTCTTTTATAATGCTTTGTATTATTTTAAAAATGAAAGCTACATGTGTTTGTAAAAAAAAAAGAAGAGGGGTCTTACAACTCATGTTCTCGATGCGTGCCTATAAACTATAACTCAATCTTATTAATTCAAAGGCAAACTCTAACATTTTCCATCCCATAATTCATTAGCTATCGTCCAGTCAACGTATGCTCCCGCGGATATTAATCATCCAAGTAATGATCGTCTAAGTGAGCACATGTATAAATCTAAGAGGGCATTTGATAGCTGATAATTTATCTAAATTATCAATAATTTAAATAAGATTCATTAGATAATAATATTTGGTACATTTTTGAATGATAATTATCCTGCAATGTAATCTAGATTATCTCTCATAAGGTAATCAGATTACCTCAGAGAAAGATGGTTATCCACATATCGAATATATTTGTAATCTAATATTTTTTTTGATAAAATTACTTCTGCCTCCTCTTCCGTAAAAATAAAATTACTTTTTAAAAAAATTAAAAAAAAAAAATTTAAAAAAAATAAAAACAAAAAAAATGTTCTTGGCAATACCTTCTTGACAATAGTAATTTAAAATTGACAACGTTTAATTACATTACTATTTAAAATTTAAAAAATAACTTACATTTTGCTATCAACTAATCGATCCATCCATATTATCATAATATATAATTATTTATTAATTTTAATTAATTTTATATAACAAAATATTGAAAATAAATTATTTTTAAAATATAATAAATAAATTATGATAATTAAAAAGTTTAAGAATCAAAAAAAAATTGAATAAATATTAAAGATTAAAATATATTTTAATCTTAAAAAAATAAATCTAGTATCTTCTATTTATATATAAATACTTTGATTTATAGGTATTTTGAAATATTTTAAATTTTTTTAATAAATTTGATTTAGTATATAAATTTAATTTAAAGATATTTTAAAAATTTGATGTTGTATGATTGATAATTTATATATATATTAAATATAGTAATAATATTACAGTAATATTATCTGTGTATATTCAATATAGTAATCAATGTTACTAATAATACATCTAATGATAATTTACTTTATAAGTGATTTATATTATCATTTAAATTATTTGGCAACGCAGCAAACGCAACATTAAAA
The DNA here is from genome assembly GCA_900491605.1 of Calamus simplicifolius. Lineage (NCBI taxonomy): Eukaryota > Viridiplantae > Streptophyta > Magnoliopsida > Arecales > Arecaceae > Calamus > Calamus simplicifolius. The sequence continues at coordinate 758,129 of UESW01004009.1, forward strand.
AAAAAAAGTCTGCAGCTTTGCACGTGGACGGGCACTCCAATAGGCTACTCAAAAGGTCGAACGATGCAAGCTTTGTCTCTCCTACCTCGAAAACACCGCCGGGGGTAAAACAAAATAAGTAAAAAATTGACAAACGTTTCGCCCAATCACCAAGCTCCCACCGGGCTTTCCGCATCCAGGAACTAAACAATCTTCTCGCTGGGTCCCACTGTGACAGCTGAATATTTTTATGTGTCATCGAGTTTGTTGTCTTCTGCTTCTTCTTCCACTCGTTGCGCTCGGCCGACTTGTGGCCGGCGGCGACCTCACGGCCTCGTCCCCCGGTCACCGCGTCAAATTGCGCACCATTCTAATTCACGTGAAAGTCTAGCGCGGCAATTCATTTCACGACTGTGGAAACAGTGCGCATAAGGGTCCCACAAGTCACCAATCATCCGTCCGATCGAAAACCAACGGCCATTAGTCGATAATACCATGCCTGGAAAACTGAGCACTTCAACGGTACGCTTTGATATTCTCACGCCCTGCACTATTGATCTCCGTACCGTCAACCATTTTTCCACAGAAGCAGGCGGGGAGAGTACATTCGTAGAAACAGCCGAGATTACTTATCCTCTGGTCGCGGCACGAGTTTAAGCTCTTTTGCGGGGCCGTCGCCCACCATTAAGACCGCCCTCCCCCTGTTCTCTTCCTCCTCCTCCTCCTCTTCTTCCCTCTCGGAGGCTAAACCCTGGCTTTGACCTCGCTCGCGGTCTCTCTCTCTCTTGGACACTCCTTAAAAAAATAGGATCGGAATCGGTCCTCGTTCTTGATTCCGAAGGCACGATTCTGAGGTTCGATCGATCGGCAGAGGGAGATCTGTACGGCGAGGTAGAGATCGCATGGGTTCGGCGTCGCTTTTTCTCTCACCCGTGTTTTCTGTGCGCGTGTTGAGGTTTGAATGGTTTGAAGGCAGGGGGCATTGAATTCCGCGGTGGGTGGTCGAGGATTCGGCATCGTGGTTAGAGTTAGGGGAAGGACGTCTGGTGGCCAGATCGATCCTGTGGTATATTGGTTGTGGATCTGGCCGCGGCGTTGATGTGCCTCGAAACCTAGTTCTTTGTTGCGATTGTCGATGGGGAATTGCTGGGGAACCGCGAGGATCAAGGCGGAGAGCCCATTTCACAGCTCTTCAGCCTCAGGTATGACGATGAGATGATCTTTAGTTCTTTATTTTTTATATTAAAAAAAAAACGAAGAGATGATCTTTAGAACTTTTGGTTTCTTAGGTTTCTTGATGCTTTGCTCTGCTTTATTCTATCCTATGATTTTATCTATTTAAGCGGTCGTCAAATTGAAATTTTTTTCCACACTTATAGCTTTTTCAGAGAGTTATAATTCGGTTGAAGCTTAAAAATAAATAACTCAGTTAGCTTCAATTAAAAGTCTGGTTTGTTTATTTATTTAGTTATGTAAAGGTTTTCATGGATGACATTTGTTTTCTTTTTGGCTGTAGAGTTGGCATGAATGAATAAGACTTTTGAGTTTTTATGTCTTCGATGTTTATATCGAGGGGCGACTCACGGCTGTTATGCTAAAAAATACATAGATTTGGCTAGTGATCGCGAGGAAAAGTTACTTTAATCGATGGCTTTTCGTCTCAGATGTTGCTTTAAGTGTTTATTGGGTATTGTTTCAGGAAATATATTTTTATTTTTTGAAATAATTTTGCGGGTTTTATCTTATTTGATTAATAGAAAATTTGAAAAAAAAAAATTTACATAAGAAAATATTAATTTCATTGTAATATCTCTAAAATAAAAACTTTAAGTATTTTTTTTTTTTGTTTTTAGAAGAAAATTAAATGGACCATCTGATCTGAGGTCCATTTGTATGCTGTTTTATTGACCTACAATTACATAAATAAAAATATATAAAATAAATAATTCATTTATCGCATTGCCTTAAGTAGATAGTTAAAATCTATTATTTAATTACATAAAATACAAACTTAACTTCTAAGTTAGCCATCATATCAATCTTCTTATAAAAAATCATCATGTTTTGGTATTTTGATATTAAAAAAATATATTGAAGAATAAATTTAGTATTTTTATATTAAAGTATTTTTCATGAGAGAAGAAGGAAAAAAAAAAACGGAACACACGCAGACCGACCTTTTTCAATTTTCCTCCCAAGAAATCAAACAGGGCTTAAAATTAGACTTGCTGCGTTCCGGGACTGAAGGAGAGGGAGGGATTTCTGGACTTTTATATGATGTTAATTGCCTGAGCGAGCTTTTGACAGTATTTAAATTAAAACAAAGGGGCATGTTTGGATGCATACAGGTTTGAATTGTAGGAATAATAGCAAAAATGGAAATGGGTTGAGTGGTTCTAGCAGCCGGGCATCCTCCTCATCTTCTGTGCTTCTGGCCCATCGTAGCGAGGAAGAGATATTGCAATCTTCCAATTTGAGGTGCTTCACCTTCAGTGTTCTCAAAATGGCCACCAGAAATTTCCGCCCTGACACCGTGTTGGGAGAGGGAGGCTTCGGTTCTGTCTTCAAGGGTTGGATCGATGAACACGCACTGACAGCATCCAAGCCTGGGACTGGGATGGTGATTGCTGTGAAAAGGCTCAACCATGTTGGTTCCCAGGGTCATAGGGAATGGTTGGTGAGTGTAATCTATCTCCTTTTGTTTTCAGGGTTGCCTTTCAAAAAGCAGTGGAGAATTGTTGCATATTAACTACTGGGGGGGGTTGCTAGCTTATGGGCAAGTGCGAGCGGTCTGTCTTGTGCCGATGCCCAACTTCTGGCATTAGAATTTTGAGGTCTTTATTTGATCTGACTTGCAGTTTTTTCTTTTCTTTACCATAGGCAGAAGTCAACTACCTGGGTCAGTTGTGCCATCCAAACCTTGTAAGACTGATCGGATATTGCTTAGAGGATGAACAGCGCCTGCTGGTCTACGAGTTCATGTCTCGGGGAAGCTTAGAGAACCATCTCTTCAGAAGTATGTTTGTTTTGTTTGTAGCCCTACCGGCTTCCTGTTGAATTTGTTATAAATGGTCAGACGTATTCTCGCAGTTACTTTTAGCAATGCTGATTGTCCATCTTATTTTTCTTAAAGAGTAATAACTAATAACTCCTGGTTACTGGATTTAAATGGGGATGCAGGGGGGCGGTTCTTTCAACCTCTACCTTGGAACCTCCGAATGAAGGTGGCGCTTGGAGCTGCCCAAGGACTGGCTTATCTTCATAGCTCTGAAACAAAAGTTATATATCGTGATTTCAAGGCATCCAATATCCTCCTTGATTCAGTAAGTAAAGCTGCAAGTCTTGGTGTTCTGCGTTTGTTTACCCCATTGAGATGACAGTTGACACATCTTTCCAATAAATCTGTTTCGTGATCGTACAGAGCTACACTGCTAAGCTTTCTGATTTTGGATTGGCAAAAGATGGTCCTACTAGTGACAAGAGCCATGTCTCTACTAGGGTTATGGGGACGTATGGATATGCGGCTCCCGAGTATCTTGCAACAGGTGTGTTTAATTATCCAGTTGTGACCAGTCATTATCACTCTTAAAAATAAAACTTTGGTTAGCTCTTATATTTCGAATATAATGAAAGTTAAGATTTATATATAGTTTTGTTCTTGTTCAACTCTTTGAGACATCCCGCTAAATCTGAAATGCCCCACTCTACCATGTTGAAGTAGTCTAGACAGATTATTTACTTCACTTTTTAGGTACGGAGCATCTTTCTAATAATATTGACCAAATGATGCAAATTAAACTAGGTCCAGCCACATCATATCTGACCTAAGCACAAAATTTGGTGTGAATAGATAATTATATATTGAGCTTGAATTCTAAATAAAATGCCTCCATAGCCGTTGGATATACTGTTTTTCTAAATTCCGTCAGCGCCCATGCCGTGCTGAACATCAGAATTTTTGTTTACTACTAAATGCTAGTTTGGACACGTACATACGCACGTCCATATGCAGAATTTAGCACTTTGATGCGGAAGTCTGCTTGACGTACACATACATAGTTTGCTCATTGAAGAATGTTGTATGAATTTTCAATAATTATATATAGCATGGTTCCATAGATTTTATTTCCATGGCTGTGTGATGAATTGTACTGTACGCGCGATACGCTTTATTTTCCGTCATTCTCAAGCCCAGACTGGGATACGTGGTTCAAACTTTATTTTGCAGGTCATCTAAGTGCCAGAAGTGATGTGTATAGCTTTGGAGTCGTTCTTCTAGAAATGCTATCTGGACGACGTGCCATCGACAAGAACCAGCCAGCTGGGGAACACAACCTAGTAGAGTGGGCAAGGCCTAACCTCGCACATAAGCGCAAGATGTTCCGTGTCATGGACGCTCGGCTGGAAGGGCAGTATTCACCTGGAGCAGCTCAGAAAGCCGCGGCTCTTGCACTACATTGCCTATCCACCGAAGCCAAGCTCAGACCTACCATGGATGAGGTGGTATCGACGTTGGAACAGCTTCAGGACACCAAGGGCGTGGCAAGACGATCTCGATCTGAACAAAAAGCGAGTTCTCAGAGCCTTGGTGGGGGTGGTCGTGGCAACCACCGCTCACTGGAGGAGTCTAAGACTGGAAAGGTTGCACATCCGAGACCATCGGCTTTGCCTCTGCATTCTTAAGAATAAGAGGGGCAATCCAAAGGCCGGCCGCCAAAGACTTAAAACAGAAATTTGGGTAATACCGGAGCTTAGTGACGTAATTATGTGCCGTTGTATAACACTATTGTATAGCTACTCTTTGCTTAACCTGTTCTTCTACTGTATGCGAAGGTTCTCACTGTCACCCGCATCCCAAATCAAGAATGCGATGCCCACCGCACTGGAAGACGTCTCAGATGAATGTCATGACTGCTAGAAACATGTAATATTAATTGTTTTAGGGAATGGAAGAAACTTCTTGTCCCTGGCCACGGGATTTTTCATTGAAGCTATAATATATACCCGTTCGCATTTACCTGGCCACGGGATTTTTCATTGGAGCTATAATATATACCCGTTTTAGAAAAATATATGCTTTTGTTTTGTTTTGGTTTTTTTTTTAAAGCGTACCCTTTAGATAATAACAGGGAAAGAAAGTAGCAAGGAGAGAGAAGACTAAAAATCACTTTATATCTCATGTCGCTCAATCGGGTTTATATTAAAGCTTAGTTTGTAGAGCTTAGTGTGGTACTTCAAAGCCAGCTTAATTTGTAGAGCCTGATATGGTACTTCAAAGTTTGGATTGGACAAGAGAACGCTCATAATATTTCATTCATGAGAAGACGCCCAAAGGGGACGTGTGGTCTCATGGGTTTTGAGCTGGTTTTAGTCCTAGGGTGAAGATTTATGGGCTCCACAGGTTCAAGGCCCAGGTTGTTGGGTCTTGAGAGGGCTAGTCTATCATTGGCCAGGTTTAAACCCAAAGTGTGAATTGGTCCAAGAGAGTTTTTTATGGTTTATTATGCATATAATTAGGCATTTTTTTTTTCTTTAAAGAGATTATGGGCCATGGGTTATTTTAAGGGGCTTCATGTAATCGTCCAAGAAGAGAGAAGAAGAAGCATGCGAACTCTTTTCTTTCTGTTAATCAATCCGTCTCTCTCCTCTTCTCTAACATGCATGATTTTCTCTCTCTTGCATTTCATCCCTCTCATATGTTGATGCCTAGATTTTTAGGGCTTTTTGCTGCTACCATCTAATCCCTATACGTCTTTCTTGCAACCGATTTTTCAAGAGTGAAGAAAGCTGCACGTTCTTGGAGAAGAAAGAAACCCTAACCGCCCTTCATCAAAGAAGCCATCCCTTTCTTGATTGTAGATCTGATATGAAGGTTCACGTGTGAAGGAAGAGAGATCACGACCCTCTCTTGTAATCTTGGGGCATAAGAAATCAAGAAAAACCCTAGTTGCCATCTATTAAGAAAAATTATCAAGATCAAGATTTAAAATCCTGTTGCAAAATTTCAGCAAGGATATCATCTTGCTTCCGCATCTCCACATGACTTCAGGATGGTCAAATTCGTACCATCCTCTACAGGTTGAAAGAGGACAAATTTCCTTTATTTGGTATCAGAGCCTTGGTAATTTGATGAGAAAATTGGATCTTGGACGTTCTTGGAAAGATATCAAATCAGAAAATTTATGCAGCAAGTTAAAATTTTGTTTTGTTGTGTTTGCTTTATTTTCTTGGTTGGTATGGCATCTAGTAGTCTCAAATTAGATTTTAAGAAGTTCGATGGAAAAAAAAAAAAAAAAAAACTTCACCCTATGGCAGCAAAGGGTGAAGGATTTATTGGTGCAGCAAACGATTTATAAGGTCTTGCTGAAACAAAGACCGGATAATGTAAGTTATGAGGATTGGGAAGAGTTAAAAGAAATTGCATTTAGCACAATCAGGATGTTCTTGGTCGATCAAGTCTTGATAGAGATTTGCATGCAGACCACACGTAACTAGGGGGCTTTGGGAAGCTTTAGAGAACACTTACATGGAAAGAGCATGACAAACAAGCTATGGTTGAAAAAATAGTTGTACAGGTTGAGAATGTTTAAGTGATGTGATCTTGTGACCCATATTCATAAATTCAATCAGGTGTGCTCAAAAGTGATGAGCCTTGATGTGAAGATTGATGAAGAAGACAAGACCCTCATCTTGTTGTGTTCGCTATCCAGTTCCTATGATGGTCTAATTACAACTTTGGTGTATGGAAAGAAGACCCTGAAAGGTTGTGGGGGTGCTGAGATCAAACCAGTAAAGAGAGAAAATCTGCATGGGAACTCTAACACAAAGGTGCTTGCTGTGAATGAGAGGCAAGGGAGACCTTGGGAAAAGGTTGAAGGCAAGTCCAAGGGTAGATCTAAGTCTCGAGACAAGAGGAAAGCATGGAAGTGTTACAAGTGTCATCAAATTGGTCATCCGAAGAGAAATTGCCCACTTCTGAAAAATAAGAAGGGAAAGGGCATTTCCAAGGGAGGTTCAACCAGCAATGGTGGTGCAAATTCATCTGAAGATAGTGAGATGATGTACTAGTAGTTTCAAATGGGACCAAGAAATGTGATAGTTGTTGGACACTTGACTCAGCCTGTTCTTACCACTACACTTCGTATAAGAAGTGATTTGCAACTTATAAAGAATCTAATGGAAGGAGTGTATGCCTTGGTGATAATCACCTTTGTAAGGTTTCTAGAGTTGGAAACATAAGGGTGAGGATGCATAATGGGGTTATAAGAACTTTGACCAATGTCAAATATGTCCTGGAGTTGAAGAAGAATTTGATTTCTTTGGGCTACTTGGAGAAGCATGGGTATGCTTTTGGAAGCCAATCGGAAAGTGAATGTTTGAGGATAACTAAGGGTGCATTAGTGGTGATGAAAGGGAGAAGGTTGAAAAATAATCTTTATCAGATGAAAGGCTCGTGGTCACAGATAGTGCAAAGGTACCAGAGGCGGCATAGAAGAAACAATTGGTCTACAATTGTGGCACTATTAGATGAGACACATGAGTAATAAAGGGCTTACAGAACTCAGTAAAAGAGGCCTGATTTCAGCACTTAAGAAGGAGGAAAATAACATCTATGAGCCTTGTATTTATGGCAAACGGCATAAGGTGAGGTTTGCTAGCAGTTCCAAGCAGAGTGAAGATATTCTAAAACTAGTTCACTCAGATGTATGGGAACCGACCCCTATGTCAGCCAGAGGTGGGGCTAAGTATTTTTTGACCTTCATTGATGACTACTCCAGGAAGGTATGGGTATATTTGATAAGGAAAAAATCAGAGGTATTTGCTCGATTCAAGGCTTGGAGAGTTGGTGTTGAAAAGGAGACAAGAAAACCAGTGAAGTGTTTGGATCTGATAATGGAGGGGAGTACACAAGCAATGAATTCAGAAGCTACTATAAGGAAAATGAGATTCAACACCATTACACAATGAGGATGAATCCCCAGCAAAACGGTGTGGCAAAGACGATGAATCGTACATTGATTGAGAAAGCTAGGAGTTTGAGGCTGTAAGCATCATTGCCCAAGGTATTTTAGAGTGATGCAGTTATGTATGCTAGTTTTCTAGTTAACATGTCCCCAAATTGAAAACTTGATGGAAGCATTCCAGAGGAGATCTGGAGTGTAAAGAAGGTGGAGCTTGGACACCTGAGAATATTTGGTTGCCCAGCCTATGCACATGTAGAGACAATTGAAAGGAGCAAGTTGGACCCAAAATCACAAAGACTGATCTTCATCGGGTATCCACAAGGAGTTAAAGGCTATTTGCTATGGAATTTAGTTTCACAGAAGTGTATCATCAGTAGAGACATCATTTTTTATGAGAAGATCATCTTGAAAAGGTCAGAGATTGTAGATGGGGCTGAAAAGGCTAGACAGGACAATAGTAGATAGCATTGGCTGACAAGTGATGTACCCTCTACTTCTACTCCAAAACATCCTTCTTTTGAGGTGGAGTTTAGTATGCATATTCCCATACATGTAAAGGATCAGCTAAAAGAGCCATCGGTCTGGAAAGAGGTGCAAATGGATTCATGCACTTCAACTTTGAGAGATGATCAAAGGGAAAGCGTACCATCATCAAACCAGTTTGGTATCGCATTGATGAGATGATTTTTTATGCTTTCATCACTGCAAATGAAGATTCAGAGACCTTCCAAGAAGCTATGGAAAGCTTAGAAAGATGGTCATGGATGCAGGTCATGATGGAGGAGATGGAGTCCCTAGAAAAGAATAAGATATGACAGCTAGTGGATCTATATAGAAATGCTCGAGCCATTGGTTCAAAATGAGTATTCACAAGGAAGGAGGCACCTTCAGGATAAGGTGGAGTCAGATACAAAGCAAGGCTTATTGCTAAAGAGTTCTCACAGAGAGAGGAAGTGGACTACATAGAGGTATTCTCTCTAGTGATACGTCATGCTTTAATTTATGTATTGTTCTCTCTTGTAGCACAACATAGTATAGAGTTGCAGCAGATGGACATAAAGATGCTTTCTTACATGGGTGTCTAGCAGAGAGGATATACATGAAGCAACCAGAGGGTTTCAAAGAATCTGAATTGGAAGAAAAAGTGTCTGCTAAAGAAATCTCTCTATGGTTTGAAGCAGTCACCCCAACAGTGGTACAAAAGGTTTGACACTTTTGTTTTGGGCCTTGAATTTTCTAGATGCGAACATGATGCTTATGTCTATGTGAAAGATGTGGATGAGGATGATGCATTGTATGTCCTTCAGTATATGGATGATATGCTCATTGCCAGCATGAGTATTGAAGTAGTGAATGGACTAAAATCTGCATTATCAACAGAATTTGAGATAAAAGATTTGGGGTCAGCTAGAAATATACTTGAGATGAAAATTTATATAAATAGGACGAAGGAATTTCTACACTTGTCATTTGGTGGATATATTCAGAAGGTGTTGAAGAGGTTTGGGATGAATAAGGCCAAACCAGTTGAAACACTTTTGGCTAGTCACATGTCTCTTTCTAAGTTATATAATCCTCAAACAGATGAGAAAAAAGAGTACATGGAGAGAGTTTCATATTCCAGTGCAGTGAGCAGTATTATGTATGCTATGGTGTGTTGTAAGCCTGACATAGCATATGTAATGAGCCAGGTGAGCAGATTCATGGCGAACACAGGAAAGGAGCACTAGAAGGCACTCAAGTGGATTGTAAGGTACCTTTAGGGAACTCGTGGACTTGGTCTATTTTTTGGACAGCAAGAAGGACCTAAGGAGAAATCTAATATTCCAAGTAAGTCATTAGGTTCATTGGAAGGATTTGTAGGTATAAATTTTACAGGTGATCTAGATACAAAAAGGTCTACTATAGGGTATGTGTTCAGCATGTATGGTGGACCAATTTCTTAGAGATCAACCCTTTAACCTATTACAACTTTATCTACAATAGAAGCTGAGTATATAAGAATTACAGAGGCTGCCAAGAAGGCTCTTTGGTTGAAGAGACTCATTTTGAAAATAGGAGTGAAGCAGGGTACAGTATTACTACATAGTGATAGTTTAAATGTCCTGCAATTAACTCAAAACACAGTCTATCATACACGCACAAAGTATATAGATGTGAGGTATCACAAGATTAAAGAATTGATGGAAGAAGGTGAAGTGGAGTTAGTCAAAGTTCATACAAAGAAAAACCAAGCGGATGTACTCACGAAGCTCTTCCATGGAACAACTTTCTCTCATGTATGACACTGATGGGTCTGAGGGAGTATGCAAATTTTGCAGAAGCTTTGAAGCACCAAGGTGAAGATTGTAAAGCCTAGTGTGGTACTTTAAAGTCTGAATTGGGCAAGAGGAGGCCCACGGCAATAAATCCATGAGGAGACTCCCAAGGGGGTCGTATGGTTCATGCAGTCTCATGAGTCTAGAGCTGGTTTCAGTCCTAGGATGGAGGTTTATGGGCTCCATGTGTTCAATGCATGGGTTGTTGGGCCTTGAATAGGCTAGTCTGTCATTTGACCGAATTTGGGCCCAAAGTTTGGATTAGTCTAAAGAAATTTTTTAGGATTTATTATACATGTAATTAGGCATCTTTTTTGTCTTTGAAGCGATCATGGGTCATGGATTATTTTAAAGGGCTTCATGTAATCATCCAAGAAGAGAGAAGAAAAAGCATGTGAAACCTTTTCTTTCTATTAATCAATTCATCTCTCTCCTCTTCTCTAACGCGCATGATTCTCTCTCTCTTGCGTTTCATCCCTTTCACATGTTGATGCCTTAAATCATTAGAGCTTTTTGCTGCTACCATCTAATCCCTAGACGTCTTTCTTGCAACCGATTTCTCAAAGGTGAAGAAAACTGCGTGTTCTTGGAGAAGAAAGAAACCCTAGCCGCCCTTCATCCAAGAAGCCATCCATTTCTTGATTGTGGATCTCATCTGAAGGTTCACGTATGAAGGAAGAGAGATCACGATCCTCTTTTGTAATCTTAAAGCACAAGAAATCATGAAAAACCCTAGTTGTCATCTATTAGAAAAAATATCAAGATCAAGATTCAAAATCTTGCTGCAAAATTTTAGTAATGTTATTATCTTACTTTCGCATTTTCACACGACTTGGGGGTGATCAAATTCATGCCATCCTCCAAGGATTGAAAGCGGATGAATCCTCCTTCATAGTTGAATTTATTTATTGCATGTGAGAGGAGAGCAACACCTAGTTGCCCTGAATCGATCTAGCCTCTCCCTGAGTACTCTTGTCCAGCTCAATCAGATCAGGATCACAGCCAGGCCTGGGCCTGGTTCATGTAAACATTTAGTAGCTTTGTGCTTTTTAAGGACCAGAAGTCTGGAGTCTCCTGGCTGGCCGGACCCACGTATCGTTGAGAGGCTAGAAAGAAAACATCTACAAACAAATATACGGGAGGGATGCTTGTCGACAAGATCAACATATCCTGAAACAATGTCAGTAGAAGACGCAGTTATTCAGCAACTCAAGAATTCTTTTTTCATATAAATTTAGCAAAATTCAAGTCTTTAAAAGAGTTGTTAAAATTATTACAAACAGGAAAACAAGTCAATTTAATACTTCAGTTGGATTTAGCAACCTTAAAGTTTGATTGGATTAATATGGCTAGCTCCTAAAAGACTCGACTCTAGCTCCAGGATAACTCAACAGAGAATATGGTCAGTAACCTCTAAAAATCCTCTTTATGATTCTTAAACCATTTATTAGCATACGAACAAGTGCAGGTCCTCTTCAAAATTTCTTTGAAAAGGCGTTAAAAATATATATATAATGCACGCGGAAAAAAAGTGAAAAAAAACTGCAAGCAGCCTTGGTCACCTTTCCTACCAATTTTCCAGTATCAGACCTCTAATTGAAGAAAATTCTCAATCAAAAAAAGGAAAATGAGTCTTCTTTTATATAGGATAAGCTAGCCTGGACGAGGAATGGGTGATTAAGTTGCTTGAAATATATGCATGGACAGAGGTATGGTTGTTGGCAGCAGAAGGGTCTAAAATCTGAACATAATCAAATCTTTCTAAGCTTCTCATTTATTAAGTTGGCTTGATTTGGTGGTGTTTGTTGTATTTTTTAAAATTTTATATTAAAAGATTCGAATAAAAGTTGGCACCTCGTCTCTAAGGACTTGTCATTTGATGACTGTAACGATCCAGGCCCCGAACCCGCAACACCCATGAGCATATTTCGTTACAAGAAAGCAAGACGGATAAGGTCCATACCAATTTGGGCCACCACAACCCAAAAGGGATCTAATTGGTACATGTTCATCTTTCTTAACTGGTTATAAACCATACAACCAACTCTCAATTTTTTGATATGGGACATTGGGAGAGGCATCACAATCTACCCCCTTACAGAGGCGACGTCCTCATCACCAGAGGCAATTGATCACAACCACCAGGCAGGCAGAGTTCTAGAGGAGACCTCCATAGATTCAAGATGTGGCTCCCATCAATGTAGCACTTTGCCCTGTCGCCCCCACATATTCAAGAGGTGGCTCCCATCGATGTAGCACTTTGCTCTGTGTGGCACTTAATTCCTACACTTCCGGCTGGTGCGTGGCTCTGATACCATATGTAACGATCCGGAGCCTTTTGTTACAATCGGCTCCTTCATGATGTGGCGGGACAGCGGTGGACGGCTGTCATAATCCACCTTCGGCGGGTTGGTGATCCTGCGGCTGAACTCCTCTAGCCGCTGGTTATATTTATCTAGCCGGCGCTCGGCCCGACGAGCTATTCGGCCATCAAATGACCCCTCCCTTGAAGACTTAGAGGACGGAGACGGATGGCGATGATGCAGACAGGTGCGCTCCACCTCCCTCCCACGCCGTCGCTTAGGGGAAGCGCTGGCATGGCGTGAAGGAGACTGTGACCTCTTAGAGGCTTCTCGGCGATGATGTCTGAGCGAAACACGGCGGTGGTGGACCTCCCCGGAGGAGAGACCTCCCCCGAGAAGAGTGCTGGCTGGGTTGGACCATCCCTATGACCGATGAGGGCGGCTCCGGCTGCCGTTGCGCGACGGCCGGTTGGTACAACCTGAACCGTCGCCACCAGCGACTGGACCTGCATGGTGAGAGCGACGATCCGATCATCTTGCTGCTGTGGCAGTGGTGGCAATGGCGGTGCAAGGATGCCAGATTGGAGAGCAAGGAAACTAGCCTCCGACGGGTCAACTCCTAGGCGATGCCCACTAGCATGGCTGGTGGAAACCTCCTGTGTGCGTGTCATCACCATCTTCTTGAATACTCAGGAGAGAAAAATCTGTAGCTGACTGGTTCAAAGCTTTCTCTATCCTCCCTACCTGGCACGCCAATCTGTTGCCGCCAAGTCACGTTCCTTCAGCGCCAGGAAACATATATCCTTCTCCTCGAAGAGCTCCTGCAAGAAAGTCCCCGGAGACCGGTTGCACCAGTAGGGACCCTCCGATGCTCAAGTAAGCGACTTGGAAATAGTGAAGGAAAAAAGCTAGCAGAAAGATAGATAGAGAGCTTGAGTTCAGATCCCTTTCTCATTGTGAGTGTGGGTTTTTATACCTGTTCGAGGGTCCCTTTTCCCGCTTCCAGAAGGTGGCTGATTTTAAGGTGCCGTTGTTCGATAGCGGACAGGTGGCCAGGCTGACAATGATAGGTCGCAACTGACACTAGGCATGTCAGAGGTGTCTTGTCCCGCCAGCTACCTGCCAGGTACGGTGCCACAGGTGGCAGGTGGGACTAGTTGTGTCAGGCATGCACCGTTACAGGCAAGGGCCACGCGCAGTTGCAGATGGTTAGCGGGTCATGTGGCAGCTGCGGACGGTTGGTGGGCCACATGGTAGTGTCAGGCGGCTTGAGGTAGGGGACACATGAGGTTAAGGCCAAGGGGACCAGAGGTCCGAGGTTGGGGGGACTCCAGGTCCGAGGCCGAGGGGACATGAAGTCCAAGGCCGAGGGGACTCCAGGTTCGAGGCCGAGGCCTCGAGGGGACATGAAGTCTGAGGCCGAGGGGACTCTAGGTCCGAGGCCGAGGGGACATGAAGTCCGAGGCCGAGAGGACTCCAAGTCCGAGGCTGAGAGGACATGAAGTTCGAGGCCGAGAGGACTCCAGGTCCGAGGCCGAGTGGATCTCGGAGGACAAAGGGGCCTCGGAGGTCGAAGCCGAGGAAGACTCAGAGGCTGAGGCAGGGGTTTCGTCAGTTACTTTCTTTGTCATCTTTAACGCGACACGATCAACCACATCACTAACAACTATGAAAAGGTTGAAAATCCACACGTTTCTACCGAGTTTGCCATCAAAATGGATAACATGCCATCCATGGTTCTTGATGTTAGTTCCAACAAAAGGGTATTCAAGTGTCACAAAAAGCAGTTAGCAGTCCGGGCACCAGATTCCAATTCTTCCATATGCACTATGTACAGCAATTTCATAAAATGCATTTACCCCAAATCTTTGAATTAAACATTGCTTCATATTATCTTCCAATGCAATCCACTTCCACATATCAACATTCTATCTTCTCTTTCCCAAACTAAATTTGACGAGGAATCAAAATTTCTCTCCAAATGGGATTTGGACAGGACTTAATCCTTCAACCAAACGAAAAGGTCGTGCAAAGCTAAACAGTGTCTTCAACAATTGCAGGGCCTGTATCTACTTAAAACCACTACACTCTTGAGATCCAGTTCAAAGACAAAACTCATGTTGAAATCAAAAGAGTTGTGATGGGTTGTTCAAAAGTTGAAATCCTCCTAAGAGGAAAAAAACAATATTTTTTCACTTACTCAAAGATATTTTAATCAATAATCTAAAGGAAAAGGCAACATGATATTCAAAATATAAACAAACTAAGAGGTCAAGCTGATGGACCATTGTGGTTGAATCAAGATTGGATACAAGGTCAGTGTTGCTAACAATAAACTATTGATCTTAATTCCCCACTGCCCACCCCTCCCCACCCACCCCCCCCCCCCCCCCCCCCCCCAACCAAAAGAGAAAAAAGGTGACAAATCTGCAGGCCATATTGCAATCGAGGGAAAACCGGTGAAATAAGATTATGTCATCACAAGTAGCATCTGAAATAAGATTATGTCATCACAAGTAGCATCAATTTAGTACACAAAAGCTCACTCAGTATGATGGTTCTTTGGCATGAAAGCATACATAATTGGGCCAAAATTTTCAAATGGCACATGAAGGTCATCAAGTCAGCAAATCAAAGATGAAGACTGTAACGATTCGGGCCTACGGGCCTATTTCGTTACAAGAAAGCAAGACAGACAAGGTTCACACCAACTTGGGCCACCACAGTCCAAAAGAAATCCAATTGGTGTTTGTCCATCTTCCTTAACTGGTTATAAACTACTCAACCAACTCTCAATTTTTTGATGTGGGACTATTTTGGGAGGGGCATCACAATCTACCCCCTTACAAAGGCGACGTCAGGCAGAAATCTAGAGATGACCCCAACAGGTCCAAAAGGTGACTCCCATCCCGCATGGATATAGCATTTTGTCCTGTATGACACTTAGATTCTGCACTTCCGGCTGATGCATACTCTGATACCATATTGTAACGACCCGAGCCACAGGCCCGTTTCATTACAAAAAAGCAAGATGGACAAGGTCCACACCAACTTGAGCCACCACAGTCCAAAAGGGATCCAATTGGTGCTTGTTCATCTTCCTTAACTGGTTATAAACTACTCAACCAACTCCCAATTTTTTGATGTAGGACTATTGAGAAGGGCATCGCAAAGAGAAAAGAGAAAAGCTACATTAAATTACTCTATAAATAAGTCACTCGAATGTAGCTCAAATATCAATATATTTCCTTCATCAGACATTATTAGCCAAAAATTAAATAAACAAAATTCAGTAACCAGCATATTATCATAACAAAGGCAACATATCATTACTTGCAATCTAGGTATCATTCTGTTACTTGCAGCCACCATGCCCACCATATCCACTTCGTGGTGGACATGTTCCTCTACCACCATATCCTCTCCTTGGAGAACCATCGTAGGGTGGATGGTGTCTCCTCATGATAGCACCACTATACTAAGATATACCAAAATTTCATTGTGAATAATCAAGCATTTATAACTGGAATGCTTAGCAATAGCAAAGATGAAAGAACTAAGGATTCTTTTATATGTATTTGAAACATCTAGAATTACACACATACACACACAAAATTTACTATTTATACATACCCTTAAAATATCTAAAATTATTTCCTTCCTTCTTCTTAGTTCTAAAAGAAAAATCCTCCAACTAGGACTTAGAAGTCTTCAACTTGTAAGATAGAGCAGTTCTTTGGGTTTAAGGGGAACTTCCATCGTATTAGCGTCAGAATTTTGCTAGAAACACCATATTTTGATGTTTCTTTCTATCATCTTTTCTCTCCTCTTGTGGGTTTTACCACATCAAGAAACTGAAGGATTGCTCCTATGGATGGTAGTTCCGATCAAATTCGCTGAGATTTATTGGAAACCCACAGTTAGCTCAGATCTAGGGATCTTAACGTGAAAATCAGGAAGCATCGATCCTCTTTAACATTCTAGGAAAGGATTCACAGCATAATGTTATTATTAACTATAAATCTACTGCAAATTCGAAAAATCGAGGCGTAATCAGAGAAAACGCTAAGAAACCCAGAATTAGAAGCTATTAAGGAAGAAAGAAAGATTACGCATAACTAGAATCTTAGATACACCTTCCGAGCTCGCAGCCCGAGTTGGAAACAATAACAAGAAACCCCAAATCACATATGAAGTCAGGGTTTCCACTGATCGTTTACGGATTATGATCGATAGAAGCGATGGAAGAAGAGCTCGTACCTGAAGGAGAAGAGAACAGCGCGGACGGCTTGAAAGAACCCTAGAATGGACGCGAATAAAAGATCGCGAGATAGATGGTGGCAAGAAATCGGGGTCCGTTCGCCGGCCTTCGCCTTCAAAATTTCGAACGTGGAAAACCTTGGTGGCCGCATAAATAAATCCGACTCGGTTTAAACGGCTTTTTCTCAAATTAGAGCAGGCGGGAGGGAGGGAGATGGGGCCCCATTTGTTGACCTGGCGTGGTGGTGGCCCACGCTGAAGTCTAGGGGCGGGCGATGCTCGGGCTTAAAAATTCGGTCAACATTAACTTGCCATATACCTCAGCTAACTTCTTCTTGACATTGAAAATTTCTGCACATTAGAGAAGACTCCCACGAGCATATTGCTCTTCATCTAAATTAGATTAATTCTATATCAATTACAGTCTGTACTGTATTATTAGATTCATAATTTCATATTTTATGTATTGTATTAAATTTTTTTGAAGGGTAGAATTTTCTTCTGTACCAACTTGGCTCCATTATCATCACTATCTCATCACCGTATTTAATATCTCATAGAAGGCAAGGGCACATTAAACATTTCAACGGTTCAAAATGCAAGTAGATAGAATTCTTGCTCGGATACCCTTTTATCTTTCAAACTAGAGCAAAGAAATTAAAATGTGCTCACATTGTCATGATCTATATGATATCGAGGAATATAATGTTCCTTTTTTTTAAAATTATATCAAGAGATGGGCATGGAGCGGAGCGAGGCTGGATGGGATCTCATATTCATAAAAATAATAATAATAAAATAAAATCATCCCCACCCTCACTATTTGGGGAAAAATAAATCGCCATCCATGCTTATCCATATCCCACCCTACTTCTTTTCTGATAATATATTTGATTTTTTAGTAAAAATTATGAAGATAATTTTATAGATACAAAGATATATAAGAGCAATATATGGAATCAATGATGTTGGTAGGATCATGACCCGTTTCGTTTTTTCTAGCAAAAACAAAATAATCTTCGTTCCCATGCCATTTCCACTAGTAGGACCAAAAATAATCTACATCCTCTTTTCAACAAAAGACAAAAAAAAAAAAAAAAAAAATTCTATTCCAAATAAAGCGAACACGTTCCGCATCATGGGTTTAAATTCCCATCCGTAGTTAAATCTCCTTTATATTTTAAATTTGTACGGAAAAATCTTCCCTTCCCTAGCCAACGATATCATCCCAATATTCCATTTCCCATTTAGGATTTCCTGTGAGATTTCTTGCATGAGTTCATCCAAACTAAGAAGCAATCTGAAAATGTTGCCACGAGTTAGGCTCTGCGTGGCTATGTTTAGAGAATAATTAAAACCAGGCTCAACAAGTATTCTAAAGAAATAAACCCCTAGGCCTCCTTTTTGTTGTTATCAATAAATAAATAAATACTAAGGCCACGAATTTTCACCAAGGTACGATTACTAGTTACCACATTACCATAAATTGCCAGTACTCCAGCTCTCCTACTGAAATAAAGAAATTTTCTTTTCCCTTATTTTTTATTACATCAGCCTAATTGGCATGAACACAAAAGAAAAAAACGCTAGCGAATGGTAATAACAAGATGATCCAGTGGTAAATGATGAGTAAAGGGTTATGGTGCGGGGTCTGAAGTCAAACAGTTGCTTTGAAGAGGGGGAAAGTAAAATGATCAAACATAGCTAAAAATCCAATGGCATAAGATGAGCCCATGCCTTTTCTGCAGCAGATTATCTTTTCAAAACAAAAAAGAAAAAAATAGAGTATCAATTGGCAAATTTCACTAAAAGTACTGGTTAAAATTACACTACCCCAATGTCAGCTAACATTTTGATTCATGGCCTCCAGATACAGCGTGTAAATTATGCATATGCTCAGAAGAAGACAGTCTACTGAAGGTAGAACCTCTGTACAGCGGGTGAACAATAAGAAACACATTCCTACTGATATTCATATTGAAGTTAAAAAAGGGAGAGAAAGAGGGAGGGATGGGGGAACAAAAATAAATAGCCATCAGCTGCTCTTCTCTTACAATAGATCCACTTGATATGCATGCCCCAGAAAAGATCCTCTCTGCCTCCCAGGTGTTCAAGCCATAGAAAAGAAGAACAAATACCACAACCTTTATCCACAGACTCAACCCCATGTTCTTGCCAACTTTCCTACAGCCCCTGGTGCGAATGCTCTCCAATCCAACTTTCCTACAGACCTGTTCCCTAAGCTGATTAATTCCTTGATGTCAAAGACCCTACTCTTATCATTGCCATTCTCCTTTGACATTTCTGTTGCAGCAGTAGTATCCTCCCCTCCACTCTCCACATTCAGCATCTCAATGATCTGATCAAGCACCTCAACAACCTCACTCATTCTAGGGCGGGACTTTGGTTGCTTCATTAGGCATCTATTTGCTAAAGCAATGAGCTTCCGAGCAGATTTTACACTGTATTGCCCTTCAAGTCGTGGATCTATAATAATGTGGAGTTTCTTGGGATCTGCTGCATAGGGTCTCACCCAATTCAAAAGCTTTTGTTCATTTCTGGGTAGGTTCCTATCAACAGACCGGCGTCCAGTTATGAGTTCATAGAGAACAACCCCAAAGCTCCAGACATCACTTTTAGCAGTTAACCTCCCACTATGAACATACTCCGGAGCAGCATAGCCAACAGTTCCCACCACCTGTCCAGAGATAGTATCATATATAGGCTGTGAGAATAACTCGAGCTGCACCCTAGAAAAAGGATCAAATAATTGCAGGATCTAAAGTAGATGATAAAATTATTATTGTGGAGGAAAAGACTATCTTGCAAAATTAATTCCAGCCTGCTATGTGATCAATGACAATAATAAGGGCTTGTTTTTGGATGCAAGCATAGCCAGTCTCTGGATAAAGAAGGCTTTCAGCTGAACAGAGAGGAAACCTAGTGATGGAAGAGAAGGATTTTGAGGAGGAAAGTGCTGCCTGTTGACTTCAATGGAGCCTTCTATCCAAAACATCTTGGATATTTGAACCCACTCAAATGTTATCTTTTCCTATCCCCTTACTTTGGGATCTTGCAACTTAAATTTTTCTGACCAGAGCGTTTCTTCCTTCCCACTGATAACTAATTACCAGCAGCAACCTTATCTGAAAAAATTCTGAGAATATTTTATACTGACATCCAAACAACCCTATAATTCTCCCTTAGCTTGAAAATAACTATAGTGAAAGCTTGATACACCTCTAGTAAAAACACTAGGGCAAAATCAAAATAGCCACCAAAGAATCCACTACAATAATTAATGTTCATTTGAGTATGAGAGACTAATTAAATGAAAGATAAATTAAGATGAAATAAATAGACTTGGTGCAAAATTCATCATCCTCCTTGTTTACCTGTGGATGTCTCACCAACAGAAACTGCCAGCTAACTCTCTAGAAACAAGACAGCAAGCTCAAAATAAAGATATAGCGGCTTAGAAAACATAGGAATGCCATTTAACTTAAATTCTGGTCAAAATATAAAGCCAGACTTTAGTACCCCAAAATAGTCCCATATTGGCTGAGAAAGAAAAGTTGGAATAGCTTATAACTCAGATTTTTCTGCTACCAATTAACTTACACTTAAGTTTTTAAGATCACATAATTTTGGTCCACTAATAAATTAATTGGACAAGCAGGTGGGCTGGGACATTATACAGACAATATTCATCATAACTCATTCTATGCCTTAACAATATAAAACTTAGAAAAGATATTGAGTGCTTTAGCCTTTAAGACAAACACAGATATATATATATATATATTAAGAAAGAGGTTTTTCATGGCTTAAATGCACTTTTGCTTACTTTTATTTTCATTTATGTATAAATAAAAGAGCTCGTTTGAATTTAATTCATATGCATAAACACTAGTTCAAAGGCCACCCAGAAATGGACGCAAATCAGAACATAGTAGTGACACAAGCTTAGCAAAAAGTTAACAGATTGTCCAGCAACTATTGAAAGTGATGGAAAATAAATAATTAAACTGAAACTTACTGATGTGAAAACATGATCAATTCCTTCCGCAGGGCCATGTCTAGCAAACCCAAAGTCTGAGAGCTTGGCATTAAAATCTTCATCTAGCAGTATATTTGAGGTTTTAAAATCTCGGAATATTAACTGCACAATAATACATGAAACAGATCGATGAGTAGCTTTACTTGCACACATGCGCGCACACAGACACATACACACACAGAGCACCATATAATAATTCATGAAACACAATTGCTTAGAACTTATAGGATGTAAATTTTCAGAACATTGCAGCCTCCTCAGGCAAGAGTTGCCAGTAGACCAACTGCTCAAATATTACTCTGGTGCTCTATTGCATGCATATGAATGGATTAATAGGCCTTCCTATCAACACAGAGTTCTAGGATTGAAAGTGGTAGGAGAAAGATTGTTGGTTGATAACCCTCTCTTTTTTATGGGATATCTGGAAAGAGAAAGATATAAGAAATTCAAGGAATAATGAGATGCTGTGATAAGATGATTACTGGGATCTTCTTCATTATATTCTCTGCAAAAAAAAAAATCACGGACTTCTTTTTTCAAATTTTTAAGATCATGACATCCCACTCTGACAGTGTCCATGAAGGCATAGATTTCCTCTTAAATAAAAATGTTACTGCAAGTAACAGAAAGTGTTCGTTGCCATAGGGCAATGCCTTTTATGGTTGATGTATTTCAACAAAGCTAGAACGGAGGGAGAAGAGCAGGACCTCTGAAGAGAACAGGCATCCACATTTATAGACTGATAGGGAATATGTGTACATCTGTCCTCTCGGAGGCCTTTCATTGGCTATTAAAACTTTACTTCTTGTTCTATATATCAACTTGGCATGATTTACTAAAGTTCTCACAACTATAGAATGTCACCAATTAAGAATAATAAAAGAAACCATGGCAAAGATTACCTGAAAATCCATTTCTTCATGGAGATATGCTAAACCACGTGCAGCATCTTGGGCAATTTTTAACCTCCGCTCCCATGAGAGAATTGATGGGACTCGAGCTAACAGGTGACCCTCCAAGCTTTTATTGTGCATTAATTCATATACTAGGAGCCTTTGAATCCCCCTCTCGTCATCTTCAGCACAATAACCCACTAATCTGACAAGATTGGGATGCTTGACTACACCAAGAAAATTAACTTCTGTAACCCATTCCTTGTGTCCCTGGATACCATAAAGTAAATAAGTAGAGGAAATATCACGAACACAAATTCAAAAAAAGATAGCATCATGCATATTAACCAATCAAATTTCAAACCCAACCCATCACATTTACAAAACAAGATAATTCATTAATTGAGAAAGGAAACTTATAACAGATCATAGCAAAACTCAAAAAAGAATGCAGCAGAATTAGTGCACACAATGGCCACTGTGGCAAACAAGCAGTGGACACAATCAAATGGGGTCAGCTACCAAGACCATCAAAAATTTTGCACCACAAAAAGTCATTCCAAAGCCAAGGATATGTCTATACAGCCATTTCCAAAGAAGTGACTGTGGTTGTCTAAATCACCCTGGTACGATGGTGGCCAAGTAGTGAGGGATAGGCGCTGAAACCTCTGCCCACTCGTGGAATAAATGTTTTCCTCGTTTATAACCCTTGGGTTATACCCATTGGTTTGAATGAAAAATTGATGACCTCTTTTTAGTTCCATATGGAAAGTTTTAAAAAGATAGAATCACCTTATATATAAAACATCTTCCCATGCTTATGCATTTGGGCTCATCATAAGTAAAAAGGTTGAGGGTGATGTAGCATCACCCCCGCGCACGCGCGAAGGGCTCTTTGTAGGCGCATTTCGCATCGTCGCAAGGAGCATAAGGAGTCTTAAATTTTTTTCATAATCATAAAGATCTGACGGTCAAGAATGATTGAATCCAGATTGTATGATGAGAGGTTAAAATCATCGTTGGATTGGTTGATCGATTAGTTAAAGGGTCAAGCTCAAACGCTTAAGATCATCGTTGATTGATCGGATAAGGGGACAAGATTGAATACAGAGATCAATCGGATGAAGGATCAAGATCAAACACTGAGATGTGGTGATCAGTGCGGAGCGATGTTAATCGATCGATGCATTCGATCGGCGCAATCAATTGGCCGATCACGATCACGGCAATATAGATTGATCGGCGCGCACTTGTTCGCTTCTATCGGTGCACCCGATCACTGATACGCGCACCCAATCACTGAAACAAAAAATAATCTTAAAACAGCGTATCAGAAGCCGATAAACCCCTTTCACTCACGTCTCTTGATCATATCCGATCAAGTGTCATATCAGAAGCAGTTAAGCCCCTTTAGTTATGTCTCTTGATCATATTCGATCAAGTGGCATATCAGAAGCCGATAAGTCCCTTCGACGACGTCTCTTGATTGTATCTGATCAAGTCAAAAACAATTAAATTCAAACCCAAAAGGATGCTTCCAATAGGCACTTTAAATCTATAAATAGGACATGCCCTTGCATTCCAAATCATCAATCCGAGAAACAATTCCTCCTTAGGCGTTTGCATACTCTGAATTAAACAGAGTTAGCATTCTTGGTTCGTTGTTCTGATGAATAATAGTGCTACTTTCATCAGAACTAAACCGTTGTATCCTACGAGACAATTATCGTAAATCCATAAACACTTGTGCAGAATAAATTTGTCTTAAAGATATAGAGTTTAACTCTAAACTCGGTGTTATCATCTTTTGATCAAGTTAGCCACTACATCTACTTAGCCATCACATTCCAATTCCACCAACATTCATCCCCAAACAATAAAATCCACAGTGACAGGAGAAATCTAGCGAGAAAACGGGGACGTGGTGAGATGTATCGGAAATAAAGTGAAAATAGAAGTCCAGTCCAATCGGCCGTCGTCGGCCATTCCTAACAGACGGATCTCTCCAATCCAATTACAACAGGACTGGAAACCAAAGCAAGTTCAAAGAAGCAAACCGCCCAAAAATTTCAAGATCATCTAAAATCAAGATTAAGGTATCAAATAAATACAAAGAGTACTCATTTACTTACACTAACGATTAAGGTATCGAATAAATACAGAGAGTATCCATTCGAAAAAAGTTAAGGCTCCTGCTAGAAGGGAATCTGAAATACGGCACTGTGAGCATTAAAAGCTAAAATTTCAATATTAAAATTCGCAGTCAAATCCCATTGCATAGCTTACGAGACATAGCACTACAGATTACAGCTCAAACGACGCAAGATCAAATATTTATAAAGTGAAAAGAACTAATATCACCAAAACAAGGGAAGAAGGAATTTTGCCTGCAATCCATTTCGATTCAACTGCTTCACAGCGACCTCCATGGTCTGGGCGCGGGCGGCGCCTTCCTCTCCCGGGACCGTAAGGACGCCTCTATACACGCACCCGAACCCGCCCTCTCCGATCAAGAGGGCGCGACTGAACCCCCTGGTCGCCGCCCTCAGCTCGGCGATCGTGAACGCCCGGAGCTCGTCCGGGGGCCGTCCCTGGTGGCGGAGGGAGGACGAGAGATCCTCCGCGTCCAGTCGCGGGAGGATATCCCGGTGGCCGTGATCGAGCTCGGCGCGCCTGGCCTCGCTCCCGCTCGAGGCGACGCTGAGGGAGCGGGCCCAGGAGAGCCGCGAAGGCCTCGGCCCGGGCCCCGTCTCATCGCCGGCGGCGGAGGAATGGAAGCACTTCATGGCCGAAGAGAACCTAGAAAGCTAGGGGGAACGAAGAAGGGAGGAGAAAAGGAGTTGAGAATTTGTACGACGAGGCATATATAGCAGAGAAGGGGTCAAACGGAGGAGAGTGACGAGACGAACCGCCCTCAGAGATATGAAAACAAGGAGAAAGAAATATTAGAAAGTTCGGAGGGGGTTCGAGAAATATTATGATGAGGAGACGACGAAAACAATGAGAAGGACCTGTTTTTAATTTTTTTTTATTTCTTTCAGGGCTTTTCGTACTTTTCTTCTTTTTTTTTTAATAATTTTCAAAAAGGGTTAGGTAGGACCGGTTCGTCAGTCGGTTTGTCGCGTTGCCACAGGAGCGGGACGTCCTCACGGACGCCGCTCTCGACCAGCGCTCAGAGCCAAATGGAAAATTAAAGCATTAAGAGTTTGAAGCATTATTTGACTTGGATCACCATACTCATCCCATTGCACCTTCCACCTGGCATGAATATAGTTGATATTTGTTGGGGTGATGGCCATGGATATATTACTTTGATTGGCATCCAAGACATGTGAATGTATATGAATATATTATTTTTTATTAGAAATAATTTTTCTTGCAAACTACCAGAATCAAATGGACCTTGGCCATCAATTATCAGAGCAAAAACAAAAGAAAAGGAGAGAAAAATTGGTTCAGATGAGGATAAGACAGAATAAAGACATGACAAATGCATTGGCAAGATATGATGTTGGTGGTTAGATTCAAAATCTTATGATGGCGAATGCGAAGAATATTTTAACTTTCCAAGACAGATACCACTAACCTCTTGGATTCGAATTCGTCAATAAGACAGTGATGAATGCTATCATGATTTCCACCAGGATTGGCCAAGTTGCACCTCTTCCAAGTTTTTGACTTAAGTGGCCGATCATCTCAGTCGTACGTATGAACATATTTTAGAGAAAATTGCCTTGTGAAACTGACTTCGAGCGTTGGTAGGTGGGTTCATTGATCGCTAGTGGGTTCCTTTCTCATCTTCTCTGAGGGAGGACAAAAAAAAAAAAGGGTCTGGATTGGAATGTGAACTAGGATTTTTCTTGAGTAGCCAAAAAAACTTTTTCTAATAAGCAGAGATCCTGGATTTAATTTTTAGACAACGAATTGTTAGAAAGCTATATAGATATAATTAAAACATAGATAGGATTTCTTTTTTATAAAAAAAAAATGAATTTTAGACTGTAAAATTGTTTTTATCAATACTAATAAGATTTATTCATGATACATATATATATATATATATATATATATATATATATATATATATATATATATATATATATATACCATATAAGTTAGCTCGCAAACCTTTCTATACATCATGTTATTTCTAGTTGTACTCATGGGGCCATTTCATTCTTGTTTTTTTTTTTTTTTTTTTGGCTTCCTTAGGCATGTAAAAATAATTAATTTTAAATAACATAATATTATATGCATTTTTATAAAAATAGATTGATATTTGCTTATTATTATAGGTTTTTTAATATGCCCTTAATCTATTATTTTGAGCCATCCCTCCCTATGTTGCTTTTATGGCTTGACGGGACATCTAAATGATAGCTAAATTGGTATGATCAATCTTGCTGAATAGATTTTTTAATTTAAAAAAAGAGAAAGGAATCTAAGGGATGTTGAGATGCTTTTAAGTGATTATTGGCCAGTAGTTATGTGAGATAGCTATTGGCCAGTAGTTGGATCAATAATTAATATAAATAAGCCTTAAGTTTCACCCACTTTATTAAATAAATGAAGGATATTACTTAAGTTGAACTTAGAAGATCTAAGTTATATAAAAAAAAAGTGTTGAAATTATAATTAATATTACTAAGCTTCAAATTAGAATATTTTATTGGTTGATGATCCAAAGCCTACTATCATGTAAATCTCTAATCTAGCATCTATGATATCTAAGTTTGCTTTCTTCTTCAAAACATTTAAAAATTAACCTTCTCAATCATTATCATTTTCAAGAATGCTCATATCAACCATAGAAACCAATGGTGTTTGATGGTGCTTAATGCTAAGTTGCCATTTATATTGTTTGTTACTCATAGATTTTTTCCATGACTCTTCCTCTTTACTTTCTTAGGCTATTAGTAATATTTTATTTTCTGATTTTAAGGATTATGTCTACACTAGAGCAACATGATGTTGTTGGTATTCAACTAAAAAACTAAATAAAATAAAAATGGATTCAGCTAAAAAGGGATATAAAAACATGAACAATTATTGAAAGAATCTGTATCAATTCATTATTTTTATAAAGAATGATTTTTTTATTTTATTCTAATCAAAGTGTCTAACAAACAACAATAACTAGCATATCCTACACAAGTGCTAAGTTCTTGATATGGGAAGAGAACCCTTGGTGCTTCTAAAACTTTTGTCAAATAAAAACTCTTGCTGTATCTTAAGAGATAGGAGGATCCAATCAAGTGTTATTCTATTAATTTTTAGTTATAAAAATAAGTTCTGTATCTTCTTAATTATAATTTTAATTGCGTACACTTTATTTATCAAGACTAGCTACATAAATAATTTTTATTTTTTAGGTGTAAAGAATCTTCAATGAGAAGGGCTAAAAAGCAAAATACCTTTATAACAATAACAAATCTTTAATTTCAAACTAGTTGGAATTGACTACAAAAATTCTTTTTCTCTACTTTACTCAGTTTTAAGTCAGTTTTGATATGATATAAAGATTTTAAATCTTTCTTTATTACTTTCTTTTACGTAATTTTTGATATATCTTTATATATTTTTTATTCTACATGCATCTAATCACTCTTTTACACTATTGTATTCTTAGGTTTATATTGCAAATATTCAAAATATTTAAGCCATGCTTCCCTTAATTTATTCTTAGTTGGTACTACATCTATCTTTTTTATAAATAATTTTATTTTTCTTCTATCTTATCTTATATTACCATATATCCACCTTAATATTCTCATCTTAGCCATATTCATATTTTATATATGTAATATTTTAACTACCTACTATTCTATACTATAAAGCATAACAGATTTTATTATTGTATAATAATTTTTTTCTTCAACTTAGCAGATATTTTAAGATCACATAATATTTCAGTTGCATGACTTTATTTTATCCATCATATCTTAATCTTATAGATAACATATTCTAATTTTTTTATAAATAATTAATCCTAAATATAAAAAATGATCACTTTTAGAAACATCATGGTCTCTCTTTTTACTCTAAATTTATTTCTATTTTAATTACATCAAAATTGCATTATGTATATTCTTTCTTTATCCTAGCTAACTTAAAACCTCTAAATTCTAATGCATTTCTGATAATTCTAACTTATGATTAACTTAAACCTTATTTTAATTACTAATACTATATTATTTGCAAATAATATAGTATTATCGAATATCATTCTAAATATACCTGGTAAGTTTATATATAACTAATGCAAAAGTTGAGAATTAATAGTAGGTCCTTAATGCAAACATATTATAATTAAAATTTTACTAATATTATCATAAATAATTTTAACACTAATAACCACTTCATTATACATATCTTTTATTATATTAATATATCTAAGAGGTATTATTTATTTTCTAACACTTACCATAAGACTTTTTAGGGACTCTAAGTGCTTTAAAGACTCTACCACCTACTTCCACATGATCTCTAGGTAGATTGATGTAACACTCGAGTTATTTTGAAGCTTTTGTTAGTTTAGTTGTTTGGCTATTTAATATGATCAATCCTTAATGAAATAGTATAAAAATATGATTATCTCTGTATGAGTGTTTATATGTATGTGTGTGTATTTATTTTTATATTTATATGTATGTATGTATACATGTAATCATATCTATTAATTGTATGCAGGGATTTGAGTATATGTATATAACTAACCTTTTAGTAGGACTCATGTTCACAGCTTCTTCTGAAATTAGTTCATAATATAGATTGTTATATAGATTATACTTATGTTATTTGGAATATTTTTTATAATAAGAAATGAAACAAGTATAGACAGATAGGATGAATTTTCTGAAGTATTATATGTGACTTTATGTTTTTATAAGTCATTGAAGAATTGCAAATATTGAATTGTGACCTTATATTCTTATGAATAATTGATGCTCATCTAAATTATATTATGTGACCTTATATTTTTGTATACAACTGAGGATTTTATGAACTCTATATGTGACTTAAGTTCATATAAGCCAATAAGTGTTCTTTGAATTATGATATATGATGTTATATTCAAAGAATTGGTATTTAAACAACTTTGTTGATAATATTGAGACTAGCTCCATATACTAGCCACATACAGTGATTTGCCCCTTGTACTAGTTATATATGGTGATTTGTTTCTAAATTTTGATATATTGTTAGCAATATGTTTCTTAGCTCGTTAGTCCTTTGTTTCTCTATATACTCAACTATTCTAAATGACTGAATGATATGACATTCAGTACCAAGATCATGTCTATAAATACATGTATATACATGTATGTTTAGTTTATACAACTTATTCTTGTGCATTAATTCCATGACTATTGGATACTCAAGATAATTGCTATTGTAAGCTTCAAATGTTTAATGCTTTTCCTTTTTATGATTTAATGACCTTATGTTTTAGTGTTATATAACATTTATTATGTTAAACTAATTAATAGCAATTCTCTTCACTTGTCATATTTGTTATTATCTGTGCATCAAGTGTGATCTTATTTCTTGCATTATTTTTTCATAATTGGTCGTTAATTTGGTAGGCAAGTTAGGTCTCTTTGGAAGAGTTTTCTTTTGTTTTTGGTAGGTCCAATAGCTCATATCTTTTAGGCTATACTAATTAAGTTGAAGATACTCCTTTTGTATATCTCTTAAATTATCTTTCGAATATATAGAACCCCACAAATACCACATTAAAAAATCTTCATGGATACTTCGGATATGACTCTATTATCATCTTAGATATGTGCTTGTATATAGCCATGCAGACATCCTTTTATATTGAGTACTTATTTTATAGACGCTAGTATGTTAGTTGATTTTAATTGCTTATTATCGTTAGGTTATTTGAGGGTTGCATGAGTCAAAGTGGGTTTCAAAGTGGGTTCCACTCGTCTTGGTCCTTGCATCGGTTATGGACCCTAGTTTGGGTCATGACAAAGTTGATATCAAAACCTAGGTTTATTTAGTAACTAGCAAAGTATAGGAACCCTACCTATTTGAGTTTACCTATTAATTAGTGGAGTATAGGAATCTTAAACATCTTGCATAGTTTTGTTGCCTTTTAAAGTTTCATATTGATCGTGTTCTTTATTATTACCATGTTCTTTTTATTATTATTATGCTACATGGGAATATTAGTTATATGGGTTGATATATTTGTACGCTCTTGTCTAGATGAACAAGATGAACATTTCTCCTAAGATAATAGTTGTTTGACTTGCTATAAAGGGGGAGGCTTCAGATGAAGCATCCTCTCAACCATAAGAGTTGGCAGTTGTGGTCTCCTTTGGTAGGGTGACAATAACCGATTTAGCTATAAAACTTCAAGGGGTCACCGGGCCATTGAGCACTATAGGTTTGGTTGTTGAGATTAGGAAACAAGATGAAATGCCTTTAGAGAAGACAACTCAGAAGGTTGAGTTGTTGATTGATTCCTAAAGTTCAAAGGCCCTTATACTTTTAGCTACTACTTCTAAGAACCTATAGAGCTTTTTGAATGAGATGGAGAGGGGATATAGATTAATAGAGTGCTTTTAGTTAGAAGATTATAGAATTGGTTGGTTTTATGCTTCAAAAGGATGCTCTAAGTTAGTATGACTCTTGAAGGGTTAGGCTTCAATCTGCACTTGGAACGAGTTTAGTAAGGTTTTTCTTAATATTTTCCTTTTGGAACTCTAGCTAGGGCCTATAATTTGAGAATTTAAGGTAATTTAAAAAGGATAGTAATTGAATATGAGAGAATTTAATTGCCTATTTTGTTATGCCCCATATTTGGTGAGGAGCAAAAGGTAAAATGATTCTTTAAGGACTTTAATGATTATATCTTAGGAGCATAACTCTTATGGATTTTTAGTCTTCACATCAGTAGTAGATTATGCATGTCTAATGAAGGCATTAGAGATAGAGAGTAGGGTCCAAACCCAACACAAATGAGTTAGAGTTGTAGGGTAGTTAAGAAGTTATCAGAGTCGAGGCAATGACTATGTTAGAGATCCAAGAAGACTAGGCCATCAAGATTGGTCTAGCTCTTAGGAAGGATCAAATAGTCAGCCTACAGCACCTAATCTCAATTAGAGTTCAATATAGTTAGATAGGGGTCATCTAACATATCAAATTTGTTGTAAGTGTCACATTGGGCTATGTTATCAATAGTCTAAGGTGTGTTTTCACTATTGGATAGATGATTATCCCCTAGCTATGGAGTAACAAAGATTTCTTTATGCTTCTACATAGCCTTTAGGGCCATCCTATGTTGTTCCAGCTCGATTAGTTGAACAATATCTTAGTTAATGTGGATAGTTCAAGTTAGGGTGGTCGAGGCTAAGGACAGCTAGGTCATGTTCAAGCATGGATTTTCACTTTGACTCAATGGGATGCTAGTGCATCTAATGCAGATGTATCAAGTATGCTTTTAGTATATTCTTATATTGCTTGTGTGTTGTTTGATCTAGATTCTACCCATTCATTTGTGTCCTTTTATTTTATCATGAGATTAGACAAATATTCTACCCAATAATTAGAGCTACCCTTTTTGGTCTCTATTATAATATCATCGACCAAGAAAAAGGAATGATTCTTGACAACAATATGTGGGTGGACCTTTGGTCGCGAAGAGGTGGAGGAAGGAGATGAGATATAGTATGGTAGCATTCTAAGATACTAATTAAGCTTTCGCTAGTCAATACAAGTGGTATTGCACCCAACGCAACTCCCCAAGCGATCCTATTGATGTGTAGACCATCTTGTTCCTCCTTCCCCCTTCCCTGCCATCGGTGGTGGTACATTAGAAACTTATCCTTCAATGTTTCTTATTTGCTAAGCCATATCATTCTTGAACACCATTGCCTTAGTCTCTTCATCGAATGAGCAGGGAACGGGGGGGAAAATAGGTAGCTTATTGAGAGGAAATTATAGGGCAAATAAAGCGGCCGGCAAGAGACGGAACTTTAACAGGAACCCGGAGGGAGCAGCCAGATAAGCGAGCCATTAGACCAAAAGGGCGGGAAGGGCCAAGCCGGCGCAGGGGAGAGAAAAAACAAGAACGAGAGAGAGAGAGAGAGAGAGAGAGAGAGAGATAGATAGACAGACAGAGAGACAGACAGAGACAGAGAGAGACAGACAGACAGAGACAGACAGAGACAGACAGAGACAGACAGACAGACATAGAGAGAGAGAGAGAGAGAGAGAGAGAGAGAGAGAGAGAGAGAGAGAGAGAGAGAGAGAGAGAGAGAGAGATACCAGAGAGAGAGAGAGAGAGAGAGATACATATACAGAGAGAGACATACAGATACATAGATATAAGAGAAGATACACATATACAGAGAGATACATATATAGACAGATATATATATATATATACATATACATATATATATATATATACATATACATATATACATACATATATATATATACATATATATATATATATACATATATATATATATATATATATATATATATATATATATATATATATATATATATATATATATATATATATATATATATGCACGTATATAGCTATCTTCTTATTGCATACGATTATTTTTCACTGCTATTTATATTGCATATAGAAATTTTGTTATTGTATATAATTAATTTAAATATGCTCATAATTATTATGCAGTGAGAAAATTAAAAATTAAAAATTGGTATTATGTATTAAAAAATTGTTACTGGTTGGTCAAACAATGAAGGGTCAGGACATTAATTACTCCTAAATTGTAATTGTGGTGGTTTTATTGGGATGTTGGGCACGGAAAAGCCAGGAGAAGCCGAGAACCAAATTATCAAATATCTTTACGAAAGCATTGTCCGATCCTACATCAATGCTTAGGCCGGCCGTGTTTGGATACGTTATCGAAATATTTTTAAATGAATGTTAGCTAATAGACGTGTGGAATACAATTAAATTCTTAATTTCACCGGTAATGCCATCACTGGGGGCTAGACCGCACGCGTAGGAGGCGATTGCATGTGGTCCTGGCCGGCCGGCCGGCCGGCTGGCAGGCAGGCGTCCGAGGCCCGGGTGAGGTGGTGAGCACCGCGCCACATCTTCGCGATGGGCTAACCGGCGGTTAGCGCGAACGAATCATCTGCGCGCTTTTTCACCGCTGGTTTAAACTTTTAGCGCGATTCTTGGGGACGTCGGTCAGTAACACGTGACGGCGGGCAGAACGAAAGGACCCTTTCCCGTGCTTTCCGCCGCAGAGTCGCAATCTTTGGAGACTATTATTTGGCCAAACAAGAGAGGGATCATGCGTTAAATTAACATGTTAAACATGCCTAATTGATAGCTTAAGCGTGCCCCCATAGATCTCACCTGAACTAACTTGTTTATTATATGTTTAATCATAAATTGGCTTCCGATATCTACCGTGAAGCCAACTCGACGGCCGATTGGATAGCAGCTTCCGTGTCTCAGCATGCTGTTGGTTGGATTTGGCAGCTGGGTAACCCCTGTCCTTCTGTCTTACAGCAAATTTTGTATTCTAACTTATCTGGAATAATTCGTACTAGACTAGTATAATTATCCGCTTGTACAAAAAAAAAAAAAAAAAAAATATGGCTTCCGGACTATAATTGTTTTCATTAGAAACTCTGCCAAGAAGTTGGGTTTAGATTTGTGCTCCCGAAAGGCTTCTTGACAAAGCTTTCTACTTGACCATTTCCTTCTGTAGTTG
The DNA here is from genome assembly GCA_900491605.1 of Calamus simplicifolius. Lineage (NCBI taxonomy): Eukaryota > Viridiplantae > Streptophyta > Magnoliopsida > Arecales > Arecaceae > Calamus > Calamus simplicifolius. The sequence continues at coordinate 791,638 of UESW01004009.1, forward strand.
GAACACTCCTTCGGATTGTTCCATCATGTAATTTATTGTTCCGAAGTAGTTAAACCTACCAACTGGGGGTTGCTCAATTCATTTCTTTGAACTGATCAAATATTGAGTAGGGGGATTCAGTTGGGTGTTTTTTTTTTTTGTTACATATGGAAGATCATAGTGCGAGTCATCTCATTTATATCAAAATACAAAATTGACTTCAAAAGAAGAGGGCAAAAGCCATCCTGGTTTAAAGTTTTATAAGTTGGTTTCAATTCCTCTTCCTTGCCAATTTGTTTCAAGGGACGCAACCGAAGTTCACTAGCAACCATTCAAACATGATCACTGACTGGGTCTTCTAGCCAAGGAGCCTAATTGAAGAATCAGTCATGCTAACTCGCCAACGTTGAGATGAATTGACCAACTCCATCCAAAGAAAATTGGCGAACAAGGGTGATGGCCGCAGGTTGAACCAGTCTTTTTTTTTTTAATCTCAAAGAAGGGGCGAGCCCAAGACTAGGTTGATCGGATTTAGCAAATTGCATTTAAAAATATTTTTAAACTGAGATTCAAACCCTCTCTTAACCATTCATAGTCTTATAAACCTCTTAGCTGCTTGGATGCAATTGGAAAATTATATATAATAATACTTTATATATATATCATTTTTAAACAAAGCTTTAAGATATGGATTTTTTTTATTCCCATCATCCTGTTTGCCCTATCCGTTGTCTTAATATAATAGGTGTTATCATCTTTTTTGTCTTCATATTTTAGTTTTTTTTTTCTTCGGTATCTTTCTTTCTTCCCGCCCTTCTTTTTTTTTTAGTTACATACGGGTGATCACACAGTTCTGGTGCAAGTCAACCCATTTATATCAGAATACAAAATTTGCTTCAAAACAAGAGGACAGGAGTCGCCCTGGTTCCATAACCAAAACCCACATGATGGGCAACAAAGGCCACCACCCAATCCACCGCAGAGTTTGCTTCCCGATAGATATGTCGAATATGGACTCTGCGGACATTTCGAAGAGCTGCCCAAATGTCGAGAAGGGGGTTGATGGAGACTTGAGAGCAGCAACTCTTTCGGATCCACCAGATGACAGATAGAGAATCCCCCTCGATAACTAGGCTATGAGCATGAAGAGATCAAACAGCATAAGATATGCCAGCCCACGCAGCAGAAAGCTCGGCCATCGAGACAGAGGAGTCGAGGGAACTAAACCCGCCCGTCGACAGCATAGCTCCATCACTCCCACGTATGATAAAGGCAGACCCGGCTAACCTGCTCTGAACACTACCATCAAAGTTGATTTTGACAAACCCTGGTGGAGGGCTTCCAAGAGACATAAATCGTATGCCGGTTCGCTGCCGAAGCAGCAGGAGAGCCCCAGCGGCCAGAGGTGTCAGAATCAAACTCATAACAATGGCGAGCAAATTCCGCAGAGAGGGATCTAGCCTTCCGAACAACCATGTGAGAAGATATAGCCTCATCAGTGAAGATAATCCGATTACGTAATAACCATATCTGATAGGCTGTAGCTGCCCACTGGGCACCCTACTGCTGGGAAGTTGACCTGAGTGCATCAAGGAAATTAGACTGCAGGGAGTCCAAATCATCCGCCAAGTAGGAGTATCTCATCCTCTGCCAGATCCAACTCACTCTGGGACAGGTGAAGATTGCATGATCTAAAGTCTCATCCCCATGCCCATACAATGGGCAAGTCGCCTGGATGGGCAAACCCCTCGCCGAGAGAAGGGAACAAGTAGGAAGACAATCCCATGCAATCTTTCAAATGAAGAGCTGAACCTTGGGATGAATGGGAAGCTTCCAGATCCAAGCAGTGTCCCTCGTATCCTGAGGCTGAGGCCTGAAAACCTTCATAAGGTCCCTGGTGGGAACTCTAGAAAGGCATGATCTCTATTATAGTCTCGTATCAACTCTATGCCCAGGTATGAGCGGGATGGAGAGGATCCGCCGAGAGAGTTCCTCCTCAAATAGGCAAGTCATCATAGGAGTGTGCCAGGACAGATGATCCTGAGAGATCGGGTCCCTAACTCTCATACAATTCGGAACATCAGTGCTGATAAACGTGGGCCATCGGGAAAGGGGAAGATCATAAATCCAAATGTCCTGAACCACATCAATCGAGGATCCATCACCGATCATCCACGACATATTACTCATGATAGACGGAGCATGACGATAAACTTCCTTCCAGAAGAAAGAATACCCGCGGGTAGACTGAGAGTTCATAAAAGGGGTCCAGGCACCATATCTAGCATGCATAAAAGAGCTCCATAAACAATGTGAATCAAGAAAAAATCGCAAGGCATGCCTAGCAAACAGAGCCTCTCTCCTAACTGTAAGAGACTGGATACCAAGACCGCCATCCTGAAGAGGCATACAAACCAGATCCCAAGCCCGAAGATGAATACCATGGCCATCCTGCATAGAGGCCCAAAGAAAATTCCTGAATCATCTTTCAATCCTCTTGAGGCAAGTAATCGGGACTACAGTATTAGATAGGAGATGCAAAAGAAGGGACATAAGAACCGAGCGGATAAGAGTGATCCTCGCCATCATGGATAATTCAGTGACCTGCCAACCATCAATGCGGTCCCGGATCCGGCGCTTGATAGTAGTATAGTCGCTAATGCGAGGCCGTCATCCCAAGATAGGGATCCCCAAATAAGATAACCGATCAGCCTTGAAAAAATACCGAAGATTTGGTGTATATTTTCTTTGATTGTCCTGGAAGTCTTCGGACTGAAGCAGATTGTAGACTTGTCTAAGTTGACCTTCTAACCGGAAGCCTAGCAGTAGCTCTGAATAATGGAAGCAAAAGTAACCGCATTACAACAAGAAGCCTGGCCCAAGAGAATGCAGTCATCCGTAAAAAGAAGATGAGAGACCGAGGGGCCCAGGGGACCGGCCACAAAAGGAGCAATACTGCACTCCTGCTGAGCCTGGTAAAATGCACGAGATAGGTTGTCCTCAGCTAGAATGAACAGATAAGGGGATAAAGGGCAACCCTGTCTCAAGCCAACAGCAGAGTAAAAGAAGTCAGTATGGTTGCCGTTGATGATTAGAGAGAAGGAAGGCTTCAAAATACAAGCCATAATACAGTCAATGAATCGGCTGTCAAAACCGAATTCATGAAGAGTGCAATGCAAAAAACTCCAGCTCACTCTGTCATAGGCTCGCTCCATGTCAAGCTTGACTGCCATGAGGCACTGTCCTGGTAGAGGCTCTCTGAAGATCAAGCATAAACTCCTAGGCTATAAGGACATTATCAGAGATGCTCCGTCCTCTAATAAAAGCCCCCTGCTGAATAGAGATAAGACGAGGAATCACCTCATGCAGGCGGGAGACTAAAAGACGAGCACAGACCTTATACATGGTAGTGCACAAGCTGATGGGCCTAAAGTGATGTGGAGAGGAAGCATCAGCATGCTTAGGTACAAGAGTGATGAAGGTCTGATTCCAATCAATAGGAATGGATTTGGATTGAAAAGCAATCAGTATGGCTTGAACAACCTCCTGTCCAACTATATCCCAATATTGATGGAAAAAATAAGGCGGAAACCCGTCAGGCCCAAGAGCCTTCTCAGCCCCAAGCTTCCATAAAGCCAAGCGAATCTCATTAGGAGTGATTAGCCTAATAAGAAGGTCATTCTCCTAAGCAGTAACCTTCTTAGAAGGAGGAACCCAGACAATAGGAGCCCCATCATCAGAAATCTCAATCCATCTGGACTGGAAAAAATGCACTAACTGATTTCGGATAACAGCCATATCCTCCTGATAATGCCCCTTCTCATCCACAAGACGCCGGATTCTATTGGCAGCATGGCGCTTCAAGGTTGCCTGATGAAAAAATCTGGTGTTACGATCATCCTCACAGATCCACTGGGCCCTAGACCTCTGTCTCCAATATGTCTCCTGCTGCTGAAGAAAGGAGTGATGAATAGCGAGCTTAGCTCAGAAAGAAGTAAGGTCAGAGTCAGAGAGATAACCTTCCTGATCCTCTCTCAACTAAAGGGAAACAATATCGGCTTCGACCAACTCAATTCTTCGAGCTAAGTCACCAACCTCCAATCTGTTCCATCTCGAGAGCCTACGCCTCACAAGATCCAAATGCCTCGACAGACGATAAATTGAATTACCTCTCATAGGAAGGTGCCACACCTGGGATATGATAGAGCGGGCTGCGGGATAAGAAGTCCAAAACTACTCGAATTGAAATTATATTCGTTGAGGAAAATCAATCTCAGTGGAGATCATTAAGGGACAGTGATCGGAAGCAATTCTGGGAAGATGAGTAACAAAAGCAGAAGGGTGCAATTGAAGCCACTGGCATGTGGTCATAGCTCTATCCAGTCTCTCCCAGACGCGAGCCGAGCCCTGACGATTATTACACCAGGTGAATTGGGGACCCGAAAATCCTATATCCAGCAACCCAGCAGCAAAGATAAAGGCCCTAAACTCAGAAGTTTCCGCTGAATCATTGACTGCCTCCCTCCTTTCTTTTCATTGGCACCAGTGATACAATTAAAATCACCAGCCATAATTGATGGAAAACCTTGGGCAAGAAGAGAGAGAGCCTCTGCCCAAAGGATATGCCTCTCTCTGAAGTTAGTACTAGCATATGCACCCAAGAGGAGCCAAGGGGCAGAATTCTCCTTCGATATAACAAGAGCAATCTGCTGACTGCATTGATGAAAAACATCTACCTTAATAGAAGAATTGCGCCAAATGGCCACAATTCCACCAGATAGACCATCTAACTCAATAGCATAACAAGACCAAGACCTAACAATCTGTCTCCTGAAACGGGCCAAGCTATCTCCCGATAATTGGGTTTCCAAAAGAATATATATATCAAAGTTATGGAGCTGCAACAATCTCCCAAAGGAGCATCGAAAGGAGGGTTTTCGAGCTCCTCTGACATTCCAAATTAGAATCTTTATTTACAAATTGAGGGAGTATGGGATCCACCCTGATCCTCCGCCGAATGAGTAGAACACTCCATCATCTGAAAAGCCTCCATTGGAGCTCCAGACACATATGCCTTCTCATCACTCTGGGAAGATTTTTCAGTAATAACCATAGAATCAAAGTCATTCCCCTTGATTGCCATTTTAAGGCGAGTGACTACGGACTCATGGTCACATCCCTCCAAATTGGCAACCTGAGCTATATCCCCTTCCGGAATAGAATCTGGGCAACCAGAAGACTGGTCATTCAAGCTGACCACAACACCCATGCCCCGGTCAGGGATCAGGGAATCGGACAAAGAGAGTTTGTCCTTAGTGAGCTTTGAAGCAAAAGTCGGTCCCTTTCCTTTTTCGTTTTCCAGATTTGGAAGCAGTCCGCTGAGACTGAGACTCCACTGGTCTAGGCCGCTTCGAGGGAGCCGGGTTGGCATCCCTATGAGCCACAGGCCTATCAACCACAATGTTCAACTCAAGAACCGCAAATGGGTTATCAGTGATGAGCTTAGGATTCAGAGAATGCTGAATAACTGAATGAGGGTCAGCCCTCACTGGCTCACTGGAACCAGCACACACAGCCTTCTGTGACACAGAGAGCGGCATGGCTAAAAGACCACTGAAACCCAGCGACCCCTCAACCATCCCCTTATGCCCCCCATCACACAGACCAGAGTCCACATCAGCGGTGACCAAGGCCTTACCAGCCTTCTTCGCACGGCGCCGAGCCAGATTCCCAGGCTCCTTCCAGCCATCCGACGCCGGGGAAGAGAGATGAGTTGAGGCAGAGTACGATGCAGATTGAGACTTCATCTTCTGCGTCTCCGACGGATGAGCAGGGGAAGGGCGATGCTGGCGGATAGCAGACATCCAGGGACCGAATGGACCACGATGCGTAGACGCCGCTGAACCAGAGGGCGGAGCCGGAGACACACAGGGACCAGAGAGGTGCAACGTCCCGCATTCCAAACAAATTCCCGCCGCATGTTCGTATTGAAACTGCTGCCAGAAGGGAGAGTTCAGCCCACGAACTCTGACTCCTGGCCAAAGCGAGCACCGAAGATCAACTCTCACACAAACCCTCGCAAACCCTCCTCTGGTCTTCAGTTGAGTGGCAGAGTCAAAGTAGAGGAATTGTCCCGCCGGCAACAAAATAGCTTTCAGTATTTCATCTTCCCAGAACTCCAGCGGAGGTTTGGCAGACGCACCCACAGGAGGACCGACGCGACAGAGTCCATGCCATCCTTCCGTGGCTATTGGTTGACCATTGATCACCCACGGACGTCCCAGCACCAGCTCCTTAGCTTAAGCATCAACGAATCAGAAAATATGGCATCTGTGAGCCAGGCAAACATAGTCGATATCGCCCGGACCACCCGCTCGCCTGAACTCTCGGATGAAGGCTTCCAGAGGAACCCAACGAGCGAAGGATCTAGCCAAAATGGCCTTCTCCCCTAACTTCCACTAGATTCCGTCAGAGCCGCAACAGGAATTTGGATTATGTCAGGAAAATAGCCTTTCAACAACGTGACCTCCTCCAGCGACGAGGAAGGCAAAACCCATACATAGTCGGAATCCACAGTCCTAGTCCAAGCCTTCCGGCCATCCTTTCCACCATCCATAGCCATTGGAGAAGAGGAGATAGACAAAGCAACCACCCGGTGAGGGCAGATCGCCGAGGACGGGGAAGTTCACCGGAGATCAAGCTCACAGGCAGCCGCAATACAAATCTCAAAGCAGACCGAAGGGGACCAAAGCTTGCTTTAATAATCGGGCACGCTAAACTCTACTGTAGCAAACACTGTAGCTGACTTATCGCCAGAGCTCTTTGATTGACAGAATGCAGGCGAAAGAGATTTCCCGCCCTTCTTTTTTTTTTTTGGTACAAATTTCCCGCCCTTCTTTCGTTTAACCTTTCCTTTTTTTCACCTTTCTTTCTGTTCTTTCTTTATTCCTTTGCATTTTCTTCTTTCTTCCCTCTAAATGTTTTTCCAAGTGAAGACCCTATTTTTGTATGAACGAAGCTAAAATTTCTCCCATTTAAAATCTTGATTTAAAAAAATATATATTATATGTCAATAATAAATTAGTTTTTATAAAATTTATTTTTATCATTTGATGCTAAATCAAAAATAAGTATACTTTATTTTATTATTTACTTGCCAAATAAAAAAATTATTAAATAATCATAAAACTAGCTATGATTAATAGCACAAAGTGTTGAATAATTAGAAAAATAAACGTGCATAAGATGAATATTGCAGAAATAAAAATTGTTAAGATGAATATATAGTAATATAAAAAAAATTAAGAAATAAAATTATTCGTCAAAAGGTATTGGTAATTCAAATAGAGGATAAACTAAGGGAAAGATGATTAAGATGGTTTAGATATGTGTAATGTGAGTCTAAAGATGTGCGAAGGAGAAACTTGAAATATATAGAGAGAAAAGGAAAGGTGGATTAAAAATTATATGACAAAAAATAATAATAAAAATTAAAATTTTTACATCTTGCAAAATAAATATAATCCAAAACTAAGTTGAATGGAAAAAAAAAAATTCATGTAACTAATCCCAACTAGTTTAGGAATAAGGCTTTATTGTTGTTGTATTAAAATAATTAAAAATATCAATCAACTCAAGATTTCTTTTTCATTTCTATTAAAAATAAATAAAAATACTTCATTTACTCTTTTATATATTTCAAAAATATTATTAAAAATAATTTAAAAATTAATAAATCTTTGTTATTTTGATGTTATATATTTTTGTATTTTATTTAATAAAATATGATTCATGATTATTTATTTTTGTAATTAGAGAGTACTATTATTAATATCATATTTTAGCCACTTAAATATAATAAGAAAGAATGTTAGATCAAAATATATTGATAACTTTCGATCAATAGAGCTAGTTATTTATCTTCGATCATTATAAATTGTAGGGTTGGTGAGACGTTATTATAAACAAAGAGGGTTTTGGCAATTTTCATAATTGAATATAATTCTTAAAACCAAAAATGAGTTGCTGAAAATTGTGAGCCTTTGGCACCCATAGTTATAACTAGAGGATTATAAATATAGAGATATACGATACTTGCAAAATATATTAGTTTTAAATTAAAATCAAGATTTTATTAGTAAAATAGATTCGTGCATCTCAAGAGAAATCATAATATACTTGGGAAGTAATTTTTGTAACTTAATCTCCTATATCTCCTCTATTCTATCTCCTTAATCTTCTTTATCCTTTATCTCTTCAATCGTTTGTAGTGATGTGGCTGATAAAAGCCATGTATAAGTTAATAGCCAAAAGTTACCTAACGGTGAAAGTTAAAAGAATGCTGATGGCCCTAGCTCTTAGACGATCCCAGTTCTAAAGCGGCCCTAGCCCTAGGTGGCTCTGGCTCGTAGGCAACCACAGTTCTAAAGCAGCCCCAGCTCTTAGCCAGCCCCAGTTCTAAAGTGGCCCTGGCTTCTAGGCGGCCCCAGCTCTTAGGCAGCCCCAGTTCTAAAGCGGCCCCAGCTCTTAGACGGCCCCAGCTCCTAAGCAGCCCCAGTTCTAAAGTAGCCCCAGCTCTTAAGTGGGCCCAGCTCTAAGGCGGCCCCAGCTCCTAAGAGGCTCTGGCTCCTAGGTAGCCCCAGTTCTAAGGCAGCCCCAGTTCTCATCTCTCCTTATCTTCGGACTCAACTTCAGCTTCTCATACAAGACTTCGCTTCTGACGAAATCGGGCCCACCAACCGCCTTTGGCACGTGTGTTTCTAATAAGACAAGCTCCACTAGCTCTAGCACAAGCCTAAAAGGTCATCATCCATCATGAAGCATTAATGACCCAAATCAGATGGGCCTAAAAAGTCATCATCCATCATGAAGCTTTAATGACCCAAATTAGATGAGCCCGAAAAGTCATCATCTGCCATAAAGTACTAATTACCCAGTTCAGATGGGATAAGTCTCACTAATTCTGACATTCTATCCAAAAAGTCATGGCCCATCATAAGGCTCTACACTTCTCAGGTAAGTCTCATAGATTTCAAGTATCAATAAAACAGATAAGAGGGACCCCTGATAAAGGTATGAACATTCAAACACTTAGAGAGCTTTAGAACCCCAAGCTTTCTCTCTCGAGCCTATTCAAGCTCACGGCTGTGATTCTGATCACTAATTTGAGTGTCAGAGGATCTCCGCAAGATTATATGATCCCCGAGACTTCTTGCAGATCTCAACACGGAGGTGAAGCTTCTTCGACAAACTTACGGCTCATCCACTAACACTCAAGGACGTTAGCTCGAGGTGATCAAGTATTATCAAATTGGCATGCCAGGTAGAGGGTGAGCACACTGAAGGAAAGATAGTTCTGTAACTCTAAGTTACAAGCTCGTCCTCTCTCGAACAACGATGGTGGTGACACATGCTCGGAGACTTCTACCAGTTATGCTTGGGGGCATTCCCATCGTGCTGAGCAACTGGAGGCCAACCAACTTTCTCTTTCCTTGCCATCGGTCTTAGCCACTCCACAAGAATAATTAGCCATCCTTACTCAGAAAGTCCAAGCTCTTGTTGGGGTAGTTCGTGAGTTACAAGGGCAATGCCCGATGGTTATTCAGCAGCAACTCAGGCCTTCCACGCTGTCCGCGATAGCCGCATAGCCAATCAACAATCCATATACAGAAGACCCCCTTCGGAAGAGCATCACCACCATCATGCTCCATCCAAGCACCACCACCATGAAGCCTCCAAAAGGTCGTTGTCTTTCATCCGCCGCTTGAGCAGTCCCTCATTTAGACAGCAACATGGGAAAGAGCCCAGGAAGACATGCCGCCACCAGCATCACCCCTCCCCCTGCTCGTCTTCTGAATCAATGAGTGAGGACATCAATTACAAGATGGAGAGGCGTTTGAAGGAGTAACATCGGCAGTTGGAAGAGCTCAGCCAAAGGCTCAACAACTAGCCAGAGGTGGACTACGATACCCATCCACCCCTCACCCGCTGCATTATGAAGGAGCCTGTCTCTTTCAGATTCCATCTTCCTCAACTGGATCCTTATGATGGCACCATGAATCCACTTGACTATCTAAAGAGTTATAAGTCCCTCATGCAGGTCCAGGGGGTGATCGATGCCCTTTTATGTATTGCTTTTCCTGCCACCCTTCGAAAGGTTGCGTGTGCCTGGTACTCTCGCCTACTTCTACGAAGCATCGATTCTTTTCGATAGTTGAAGAAAGCATTATTAGCATATTTTGATGCCTATCGAAAGATTCCTCGGATGGAAGATAGCATGTTCTTCGTTCGATAGAAGGAAGGAGAATCTTTGAAAGATTTTGTAGCCCATTTCAAGATGGCGGCCCTCGAGGTTTATCACCTCGATGATGCTGTGGCCACTTTGGCCCTGAAGCGGGGACTTTGTCCCTTCCGTTTTACTTATTCATTGGATAAAAGACCTTCCAACTCTTATGCTGAGCTCCTAAGTCATGCGCAGAAATATATTTGCACCGACGAAGCTGATTTCACTCAGAAGAAAACTGAAGGGAGGTCTAGTAAGAGACTGGTCCGCATGAAACCAAGCGGACCTCCATCTAAGAAGTCTGAGCCTCCGTGCCAGCCAGATAATCGGCACCGGAGCTTCACCTCTAGAGAGGACAACCTCAAACCTCTCCTCACTCCCAAGTCTCACATCCTCATGGAGATCGAGAGCGAGCCTTACTTTCGGTGCCTTTCCCCATTGAAAATGGATGTCACTCGCGATCGAAGTCGTTATTGTCATTTCCATAGAGACTACGGCCATGATACTGAAGACTATCGAAACTTAAACCATGCCATCGAGAAGCTCATCTAGAGGGACTACCTTGGGAAGTTCATCCAGAAGGGAGGACTTTCAGCCGTTCCAACTCTAATGGGGCCTCCGCCTGTCTAGGCCAACGTCGATAATACTCCAACGGAAAGGATGGTAGGCATTCTTTCCTGGGGGACAATTTTGTTCTCTAAAAGATCGAGTAGTGGGGAGGGAATAGAAAATGCAATCCCCTTTTCTGAAGGAAAACCAGCGGGGGGGAGGAACAATCTGAATGATGATAGTGTTGTCGTCTCTATAACAATCGCTAAGCATCCTATAAAAAGAATTTTGGTTGATAGTGGAAGCTCCACCAACATCCTTACTTATGATGCTTTTGTTCGGATGAATTTATCTTCCAACTCTCTCCAACCGATGATGGTGCCTCTGGTTTGTTTCATAGGGGACTCCATGAGGGTCGAAGGTGAAATCACCCTATCGAGTACGGTAGGATCGCCATCATATTAAAGCACGGTCTGAATGAGGTTCTGGGTAGCCCGAGTGCCTCTAGCCTATAACGCCATACTCGGTCGGCTTGGCCTAAACCTCTTGGATGCGGTGATATCCACCAAACACCTTCTTGTTAAATTCCCTACCAGTAAAGGGATCGGCAAGATGCGTGGGGAGCAAAATCCAGTACAATTATGCTATCATATGGCTCCTAGCCCTTAGAAGATGATAATCCCATTGGCCTCAGCGCTGCTCGATCCTAGAGAATCTAAAAAAAGAGGAGAGCCAACCGAGCACTTGCTGACCTATCCACTGGAGGAAGATCCTGTAAGGACTGTACATATTGGTAAGCTTCTTTCCTTGGAGATGAAAATTCATCTCCTTGCCTTCTTGCAGACGAACTCAGACATCTTCGCCTGGTCAGCGTCAGATATGCCCAGCATACCTTTGGAGGTAATTATTCATAAACTTAATATTGATCCAAAGTATTGATCTGTCCGTCAAAAGAAAAGAAATTTTGCCCTCGAGCAACAGAGGACCATTGACGAGGAGGTTAGTAAGCTGCTTGCTGCTAGCCACATTCGGGATGCACAATATCCAGATTGACTGGCCAATGTGGTGATGGTTCGAAAGGCGAGCGGGAGCTGAAGAATTTGCATCGACTTCACTGATCTTAATAAAGCATGTTCGAAGGATAACTTTCTCTTACCGCGAATTGATCAATTGGTGGACTCCACATCTAGTCATGAGCTCCTTAGCTTCATGGATGCCTTCTCTGGATACAACCAAATAAAGATGAACCCGACGGATAAAGAAAATACCTCCTTCATCACTGAGAAGGGCATCTACTGTTACAAGGTAATGCCCTTTGGGTTGAAAAATACAGGGGCCACTTATCAGAGATTGATGAATAAGGTCTTTAAAGACTAGATTTGGTACAACATGAAGGTGTATGTAGATGATATGCTGACTAAGAGCACCTGCATCGCCAACCATATTGTTGATTTAGAGAAAACATTCAATAACCTTTGGTGCTACCAAATGAAGCTTAACCTTTGCAAATGCGCATTTAGGGTCACTACCAAGAAATTCCTGGGCTTTCTGATGACCCAGCGGGGGATCAAAGCAAACCCGAAGAAGATTCAGGCCATTCTTGACATGAGGCAACCAGTCAATAAAAAGAAGGTATAGCAGCTCATCGGGAGAGTGACCACTCTAAGCCGGTTCCTGTCAAGATCAGCAGAAAAATACCTACCTTTTTTCAAAGCTCTACGCAAGGCAAATAGTTTCAAGTGGACGGAGGGCTGCCAGAAAGCCTTCAAAGAACTGAAAGAGTTTTTGTTCACTCTACCGTTATTATCAAACCCAAGAGAGAGAGAAAGGCTCTTTCTTTATCTTGCTGCCTCCTCGAAGGTAGTCAGCTCCGTTCTAGTGCGCCTCAACTCCGACGGAGTACAGAAGCCCATCTACTACACTAGCAAAGTGCTCCATGATGCGAAAGTCAGATACTCTAGAACTGAAAAAATTATTTTTGCTCTAATCATTTTCGCCCAGTATCTCAGGCCATACTTTCAATCCTATATGATCGTAGTGCTCACGAACCAACCTCTTAGAGCCATCCTAGCTCGTCTTGATACTTTGGTCGATTTGCTAAATGGGCAATCAAATTGGAAGAATTTGATCTTTTATTCCAGTCCAGATCTGCCCTAAAGTCACAGGTGTTGGCGAATTTTCTAGTGAAATGCACCTGGACTGAGGAGCCATATGAAGATTTCCTAATGATATGTTTAGATGCTAGTGAAAGCACGATAGAGACCTGGATCCTCCATGTTGATGGCGCTTTCAATTCTCAAGGAAGCGGGGCTGGTCTTATTCTTGCAAATTCGAAGGGCGTAGTGCTGGAGTATGCTCTCTGTTTCCTCTTCAAAGCTACAAATAATCAAGCCAAGTATGAAGCCTTATTGGCTGGAATCAAACTCGCGTAGGAGTTCGGGGATAAGCATCTCAGGCCCTTCACCGACTCCCAGCTTATCTTCGGACAAATCACGAGAGAATATGAAGCTTGAGACCCCATTATGTCTCGATATCTGAATAAGGTCAAGTCACTGACCTTCTCATTAGCTTATTTCACTATTAGCTATATTTTTAGGGGCAAAAACGTCAGAGCCGACTCCTTATTGCAGTTAGCCACTTCGGCAAATAACACCCAGGGAGGAACATATGTTGAGCATCTGAAAACTCCAAGTATTGATGCAGCGGAAGAAGTTCTACCAGTCACACAGAAGTCAACATAGATGGTTGCTTACATGCGCTACCTCACTGATGGTACTCTTCCCACTGATCACGAAGAGACCAGGTTACTCAAGTGGAGGGCTTCCAAGTTCGTAATGCTGAATGGGAAATTATATAAGATGTCCTTCTCTTATCCTCTCCTCAAATGTGTTGGTCCTACAGACGCCAATTATATCATCAGAGAGATCCATGAAGCCATATATGAGAACCATTTGGGGGGCAGATCACTGCCGTACAAGGCTCTCTGCCAAGGATATTATTAGCTCACTATGCAAAAGGATGCTGCTGAGCTGTCTAGAAGTGTGATAGCTGCCAATGGTATGCTATTGTCCAACGATGGCCAGCTTCTCAACTAAGCTTGCTCTCTGCCCCGCGGCCCTTTTCTTAATGGGGGATGGATATCCTTGGACCGTTCCCCCCAGCTTCAGGTCAACGGAGGTTCTTGCTTATCGCCATTGATTACTTCACCAAATGGATAAAAGTCAAAGCGTTAGCAAAAATCACCGAGAGCAAAGTGAGGGCATTTTTCTGGAAGTCTATTATCTGCCTTTTGAGCTACCCCATACTATCATTACCGACAATGGTCGGCAATTTGATAATACTGCATTCAAGACTGTTTACGTTGAGCTGAGTATCTGCCACCGATTCATACAATGAAGAAAACAATCCTCCTCAATTAAGAGCCAGCCTCAACTTTATCAATGAGGCGCGAAACCAGGCGTGGCTCAAGATAGCTGTCTTTCGCCAACGAGCAGCAAAATATTACAACTATCGAATTTGCCTCAAAACATTTTGCCCTGAAGATCTCATTCTCAGAAGGGCCAAAGTATCCAAGCCAACTGAGGGGGGCAAGCTATCTCCAAATTGGGAGGGGCCCTATCGAGTCACTGAAGCACTTCACCAAGGAGCGTATCGGATCGAAGAGCTCGACGGACAGCCAATCCCATGCACTTGGAATGCAGATAACCTTTGTCGGTATTATCAGTAGTGAATGTATCGGTCGATGAAAATAAGAAGAGCCTCAAATATTGTCTACCTATCCGACTTGGAAAATTCCATAATTCTCAGGCCGGCCGAGAAACCCCAGAGGTAGTTTCAAAAGGCTCTCGACGGCCCCGCAATCATAAGGTCACCCTCGGGCTGGCTAAGAAACCCCCGAGGTGGTTCAAGACCTATGGTTCTGGTAGCTCGAAGTCAACTCCCAGGCCAACCGAGAAACCCCTGAGGTAGTTTTAAAAGGCTATCGGTGGTCTCGCGATCATAAGGTTACCCCTTGGGCTGGCTGAGAAACCCCCAAAGGTGGTTCAAGACCGATGGTTCCGGCCACCCCGAGTCAACTCTTAGGCTGGCCGAGAAACCTTTGAGGTAGTTTCAAAAGGCTCTCGATGGCCCCGTGATCATAAGGTCACCACCGGGTCGGACGAGAAACCCCCGACGTGATTCAAGACCTATGATTTCGGAGGCCTCGAGTCAACTCTCGACGCAATCGAGAAACCCCAGAGGTAGTTTCAAAAGGCTCTCGGTGGCCCCGAGATCATAAGGTCACCCCTGGGTTGATCGAGAAACCCCCAAGGCGATTCAAGACCTATGGTTCTGACGGCCCCGAGTCAACTCCTGGGTCGGTCGAGAAACCCATGAGGTAGTTTCAAAAGGCTCTCGGCGGCTCCGCGATCATAAGGTCACCCCCTAACTGACCGAGAAATCCTCGAGATGGTTCAAGTCCTATAGTTTTGGTGGCCCTGAGCAACTACCAGGCTGGCCGAGAAACCTCCGAGGTAATTTCAAAAGGCTCTCGGCAGCCCCGCAATCATAAGGTCACCCTCGGGCTGATCGTGAAACCCCCGAGGTGGTTCAAGACCTATGGTTCTGGCGATCCCAAGTCAACTCCTGGGCCGGCTAAGAAACCCTCAAGGTAGTTTCAAGAGGCTCTCGGCGGCCACGCGATCATAAGGTCACCCCTCGGACCGGCCGAGAAACCTCCGAGACGGTTCAAAACCTATGATTTCGGTGGCCTCGAGTCAACTCCTGGGCTGACCGAGAAACCCTCAAGGACCTGCGATCAGCATCAGCACTCGAGGAGCACTTTGGCAAATGTCTAAGGGGTGGAAGCGGGCTCAAGTATCCCTATGAAGTCTATACAAATCTCCAACTGGGTTGCTGATTATCAAAGTATGCCAAAGAGAACGGAGGCACGCCTTATCAAGTCTAAAAGCCAAAGCCAAGATGTGATTACAAAGAGACTAGGATGCTACAAAAAGCTAAGTTCATTATGCTTGAGCAAAATATTTTTTTTATTAAAAAAATTTCAATGTCATACAAAAAGATCGACTCTAGTTGAATTACAAAAGTGTCAAAAAGAAAAAGAAGATAAAATCTATGGCTCGGCGGATCCTGGTCCACCTTCGACGTCATCGCTCTTCGGATCTTTTTCTTCAGCTTCAGGCTGAATGCGTTCAAGGCTGCCAATTTTGAAGACCCAAAAGACCTTCTCCTTGAACTTTTCGAAGCCCTGGAGAAAATCAGTGGAACCTTTGTAATGTTCCATAACTTCCCGAACTTGGGCTTCGGTGGCGGCCACCTTCCCCGTAGCTTCTCGGGCTTGGGCCTCGGCGACGATCATCCTCTCCCAGGCAACTCAAGCATCCGCCTTTGCAAGAGCCAGCTTCTCTATGGCAGCCCGAGCCTCGAATTCGGCCTTATTGGCCCTCTCCTTGATATGGCACAATTTGAGGAGAGCATCTTCCAACTTCTCCTCAGACAGCCTAAGCCTCGTCATGGCCTCCATCAATTTGGCCTCGGTGACTCTGGCCTGCCTCTAGCCTCCTTGACCTGGGCCTTAAAAAAATGGCTCTCCTCTTGAGCAGCTTGGAGCTCGCTGGCTACCTTTGTCTCTCGGGTCTGGACCTCGGCCAACTCCTTGGCCAAGTTGTCGGCCCAGGTCTTGGCGGCAATCAACTCCTTCCGGGCATGCCCACAGTAGTTGGCGGCTCCGACGCTTGTATCCCGAAGGATAAAAAGGCGTTGAACATCTGCATGAACCAATCGGTTAGGGCTCAGATCAAATCTAACATAAAGAGAAATGAAGCCGACAAGCTCACCTGAAGGGTGGCGGTGAAGAGAGTATTGAGGGTGTCGGCGATCGGTTGACGGCGAAGGTCGGCCTGAAAGTTTGGAATGCTGGAGCGACTCAATATGCGCTCCTCCAGCTGACTGCGGTGCATCATTGACAGCCTAGATGGCTGGCTCCTTAGGGCGTTGGTGGGGGCTATCCCTCCTTCCTCTGGGGTCGGTTGGACTGCTAGCGGGGCATCGTTTTCAACTTCCATAACCAAAGGTGCTCCGACCCTCACTTTCAGTGCAGCTTCATCCCTTGGCTCAGTGGTGGCCGAAGGCTCGTCCCTCGATGGGCCCGCCTCAACTTCAATAGGAGAAGGCCCTGTTACTAGCACCTCGACAGGAGGACTTTCCCTTCTTGGCTCTCCCACTAGTGTATCCTCAGAGGGAGCCGTGGGGGCCTGGGATGACTCGCCTTATTCTTCCCAACAAGGCCTCTTGGGCCCTGCCCTCGTCGTGTCACCGACAGCCTCTCTCCTCCTTCGGACGCCCGCCATCAAGTGTTCAAGAGAGAATCTCATCGTTGCACAAATGGCCAAAAATCAGAGTTAAAAAAAAAATGACTGAAGGGTATGGCGCTCACCGAGCGCCGGTGGTGGCGACGCCGGCGCTACATCAGCCTCACGGAGGTTGCTCTCCGATAACAGCTCTCGGCAGGGGAGAATGTCAGAAGACATCAACGAATCGAAGATTTCTCAATCTTCCTCATTTATAATGAGTTCTTATTAGAGCTAATGTCAGGACTCCCCCAACCCATCCTCACTCCGTCCATATGGGCATAGAAGAATCAGGATTTCCATCCCTTGATTTTGGAGGACAGATCAAGTTTGAGTGTTCTTTTGGGTCTAGAGGCGAAGCTCTACCATCCGGCCTTATTGGGATTACGGAGTTTGTACAGAGCCCAGAATAAGGAGACTCAGGTAGAAATGCCATGAAAATGGCAGAGCACGATGAAAGCACAGATAATACGAATGGAGTTTGGAGTTAACTGCGTCGAGATGATGTCATACCTATCTAAGAGATTAAGGAAGAAAGGATAAAAGGAAAGATGAAGCCCACTCCTAATAAACTCCTCATACAGGACAACCCTATCGGACTAGCTAGAGGTTACTCTGTCATTGGAATCGGGGACGAAAAGATATACACTATTGGGTATCCTATACTTGGCCCTGAGGTCCTCTATCTCTTGGGGGAACATGGTGGAGGCTATCTCCTCCAGACCGCCAGACTCAAAAATGTTAGCCTGAGGAGATCCCGGATGACTTGGTGGTGGAGGAGAGACTCTGGGTGGTGCTTGGGCTGCGGTTGCTGGGCGGTCACGGATGGAGATGCCATCGGGCATCCAACACCATGCCCAGAGGATCTCATCCTAAGAGAGTTCGACCATAAGGCTCTTACCCTTTCTACTAGAATGAGGATCCATAAGGAAGAAAAGAAAGGGACGAAGATGTGAAAGGGACTGACCTGAAGATTAGAAAGACAGAAGCAAAAACTCAGGACTCAGAGGGTAAAGAAGGCACAGAGAAGGTACTGAAGACATGAAGGGCTTGAAGGGATGGGCGGGACGATCTTTATACATAATTTTTGAAATGTCCCGCCCACTACAGTGCCACGTGGAGACCCATAAGTGGAGACAACGTTCAGCTATCAAAAAACTCTTCACTACCCAAGATACAATGCCTCGATGACGCTTGAGGAGTGTGATTCGTGCCCAATGATGGGACATGGATAAGAGCGATCCAATAATGGCGCCCCACCTTTTTCGTCAATCGAAAGGTATTTTCCTCGTTCTTCCCCCATATCACATTACTTTTGGTACCATTCCTTAAATAAAGAAGAGATTTTGAGGAAACTTTACCTCCTCGAGGGCACGTGCCCGCCCCCACTAATTGATGGCATGCAAGGCTTAACAAGGGCGAGAGATCTTGCGCTCCTTTCTCTTGGCAAGTGTGACGCACATGAGCGCCAAGACTCAGGAATGGAAGGGTATATGATGTGCCTGATAAAAGCCACGTGTAAGTTAACGGCCAAAAATTACTTGATGATGAAAGTCAAAAGGATGCTAGCGGCTCCAGCTCTTAGGCGGCTCCTGTTCTTAGGCGGCCCCAATACTTAGGCGGCCCTAGCTCTTAGGCGGCCCCAGTTCTAAAGTAGCTCCAGCTCTAAGGTGGCCCCAGCTCTAGACCCAACTTCAGCTTCACAGACAAGCCTTCGCTTCTGACGAAATCGGGCCCACCAACTGCCTTTGGCCCGTGTGTCTACTAAGACAAACTCCGCCTAAAAAGTCATCATCCATCATGAAGCTTTAATGACCCAGATCAGACGGACCTAAAAAGTCATCATCCATCATGAAGCTTTAATGACCCGAATCAGATGAGCTCGAAAAGTCATCATCTGCCATAAAGTACCAATCACCCAGTTCAGATGGGATAAATTCCACTAATTTTGACATTCTATCCAAAAAGTCATGGCCTATTATAAAGCTCCAAACTTCACAGGCAAGTCTCACAGATTCCAAGTATCAATAAAATGAGTAAGAGGAACCTTTGACAAAAATATGAAAACTCAAACACTTAGAGAGCTTTGGAATCCCAAGCTTTCTCTCTCGAGCCTATTTAAGTTCGCGGTTATGATTCTGATCACTAACTTAAGCATTGGAGGGTCTCCGTCGGAATATCCGATCCCCGAAACTTCTTGCGGAGGTGAAGCTTCCTTAGCAAACTCATGGCTCATCCATTGATACTCAAGGACGTCAGCTCGAGATGATCAGGTATCATCATGTAACAAAAGTAAGAGTTGAGTTAGTTCAGTTGTCAAATTATGCTGATTTATTTTATATTTTTTTATTTTACAGATAATAAAACTTTATTTGGCATGCTCTGATTTCTATCCTTATTTACAATCATCAATAATTATAAAATATAGATACACTTCATTTTAAGAGTAGTATTAAAATAGGTAATTTGTTATAAATTATATATATATTACTAATATAATATAATATAATAAATTTGATAAAAGTTACATTAATATGGAGCCCTTTTTTTAATAATATTTAATACTAGCAATTTTTTTCTTTTCCTATATATTTTTAATCTAACATATATAAAGAAATAAAAACTAAGAAATAATAGCAATTATATTTACATAATTTCATAAAATAATAATTTGATTTATTAAATTTATCTATAAACCATATTTCTTAAATTTACTTTTTAATTTATTTTTTATTTTTAAAATTTAAATTAAAACAGTGCCATATGATCGTCTAAATTTTATTTTTAAATTTAAATTAAAACCACTCTAATATAATGTATTATATCTACTCTACTCAATTTAGAACTTATAGTTTGATTTAATAGATTCATATTTTAAAAGATCTTATGAAGTTTTAAGCTGGCTATCAATTACCTAATGTAATTCTTCTTTTTTTTTTTTTTTTTTTTTTTTTGGACTTGAAATCAATTTTGATAATTTTTTTATTTTTTAAAATTAAAATTTAATCATAATTCGATCTTACTCCGTCGGACCGGACCGCCATTGGATGACGCAGCCGTTGACCGGTTCGGTCTCGGTCCCGTCGGCCATTTCATCGACGGTGGAGTGAGAGAGAGAGAGAGAGAGAGAGAGAGCGTGTGGCGCTCACGCCCGGACCTTGAGTTAATGGGACGCAAGAGCCGGCGTTAGCGGTCGCCTCCCTCTTCGGACGAAGGCGGCCAACGAGCCGCCCGTGGTCCTCCGGGCAAAAAATATGGAAAATTCCATGGGAGGCGCCGCCACGTTAGGACGACAAACGCCAATGACTCTCCAAGGGGTTCCTTCTTCCAGCGTTCAAAGTGGAATTTTTCATCAACGAATAATCCCGGAAAAGAAATGCCCTCGGAGTTGCACAAAATGTTAATAAGTGGCAGCTGTGGCGGGTCCTCATTCTAAGAAAGGCAAGGGGCATTTGAATCATCGAAAGGGTTGTCGAGACCAACCCACCCCTCGTTCGCATCGACGACCCATTCAGATTCGTTGACGAACGGAAACTTGACTCCAATATCTTTTCACCTTGGCTGGGTGGCGGAAAGAGGGAGAGGGAGAGGGAGAGAGAGAGAGAGAGATGGGGAAGGGGATATTGGAGGTGCAGCTGATTGACGCAAAGGGGCTGGCATCAACTGATTTAATAGGTGGTATGGATTTGCCTGTTTGTGAATTTAGATAAGAGAGAAAAGAAGGATTGGGATTTTTGATTCAATTATTCTGATTTTAAATGCATTTTATTGATTGAATACAGGGAATATAGATCCGTATGTGCTGATCCAATACAGGAGCCAAGAGCGCAAGAGCAGCATCCGCCGAGGTTGGCATATTCCAGTTCCCTTATGACCACTGTAGGCTAAAACATCTCGGCAAAGCATTTCTTCTTGCGTGTCGTTTAATTCTGCTAGCTAGGTTTTATTCGGTCTTATTATCTGTGACACCTTTTTGGCTTCCCATTCTGCTAAGCAGTTTCTTTCTCCATTATTTCATTGAAATCAATGAAATGGTTGGTAAATTGTAATGGCCACCATATTTCTATTTTTTCTTTTAACCAAAAAAAAAAACCCTTCTGCAGTTATTATATATATATATATTCTTTTTTTCAGTTGATTTCCTTTTCCTTAGAACCCAAGAATGCGCGTAGGAAATATATTGATGGCTGGACGACACTCATTTATTTTTTCTTTTCCCAGGTTATATATGTATCTTAGTTATAGGTTAGACTTTCTCCTTTAATTGACCTTATATTATTTCTTTTCTCAAGGACAGAAAGAGAAACAAAAGGGAGTATATGCACAAAACAAAGAATGCATATGTCGACGTTATCTTATTCCCTGACGCAGGAGTCAAATGTAGAAAGATATGTTGGCACTCCCTATTTTAATCAAACATATTAAAAAAAAATTTGTTGAAAGAAGGTCAATCCACTATGAGAACATCCACTCATATTTTGAAAGACGAGGGTTCATCATGAAACTTAAAAAACAAGTTTTTTAATAACAAATTTAAATCTTAATTAGATCCTTTGTCTTAAATTGTTTGTTTGCATCACAAAAAAAAAAGAAGAAAAAAAAAATCTAACAAGTTTATGATACCTTTATTCTTAAGAAGTTGTCTGACCGCAAACATGTGAATAAAGTTGAAAGTGTATTCAGATTATGTTTGCAAAACAATATAAAGCATGGCATAAGTTGAATAAGGTTTTGCATTCAGTGTGCAATATACCAAGGTTTTGTACCTTTACTGCTCAAAGTCATCTAAATTTGAAAGTCTAGTCCACAAGGCATTCATATCTTCAACAATATGGATCATTCCAAACATAAAGAGCAGGCTAATATTTGGACACTCACAAATACATCTCAATCCTAAGATTATTTTCTTTCACCAGAACTTAAGAAGGAAAAGTTGCAGATAAAAATAAGCATGCAAGAGAAAAAAACGAATGCCTCCTCATAAATGAGAATCTTCTAATGTTGAAACGAAACACTGGTGGTGCAGATGAGGGAAGGAATCCAACATGGAATGAAACATTTAAGTTTGTGGTTCACTCTCCAAGTGGCCAGCACCAGCACAAGCTCATCCTCAAAATCATGGACCATGACACTTTCACATCCGATGACTTCATTGGCGAGGCAACGTAAGTAATCACCATGAAAAATGCTTGCTAGTTGCTACAACGAGGCAAGGCATTACATTACCTACTCAAAGTGCTCTACTTTCGCTCAGAGCTCAGTGGTGTTTTGAGTTTCGTGATGCAGGATTAATGTGGGGATGTGATTGCTCTGGGCATGGAGAACGGAGTCGGGGAGCTACGCCCTTGCAAGCATAGGGTTGTCCTGGCCGACGGGACTTACTATGGAGAGATTCAAGTTGGAGTCAAATTTACTCCAGAGGTATCAATCACTAATCACTTTGCTATCAAGTCCATTATTTGTATGCTCTTCAGATTGGTTCATAAACATACCAAGGTTTTTTTTGTGCCTTTCTCATTGGAATTGCTTAGATGAACGGAGAGGAGGCAGAGGAAGAACTTGGAGGGTGGAGACACAGCTCTCGCTCCTGAACTTCTTTAGAATTGCTCAGTCGTTTGTAGGACTTTTGTCGTTTAGAATGCTCATCACAGCCTTGGATTGTCAGTTTATAGTTCATGTTATGGAGTATAATGTCAGAGAGAAAAAGTCAGTGGAATGTAATCATGGATACCTAAATTTTATTCAATAGTTGATAGCATCGCATTCATTATTTACCAACAACAGTGACCGCTTCATCCTCATTGACAAACCATCAAACATCTTGTCTCTAACCTTATTATTACCAGCACCTAGGTTCAGATACGCTGAACAAAATGACGCAGTTGTTTTCTTCGATTAATTAAATAGATAAATAAAAGAACCAATAGAGTTTGGCTATCTAAAGCGCTCTACATCAAAGCTTAAGATATGGATCTGGGAAAAGAAGTTAGTCTGGATGGAGCTCGGAGGAGAGGGGAAGAAGTGGAACCTGGCGTCTATGAGAGAGGGAGGTTGGCTACGCACGCATCGTCACAGAGGTTCCGTCGGCCCGACGCGGAGAACCAGGGGAGATGGCTCGAACTGGTGGAGCGACTCGGTGTGAGGGCGACGGCGGATCTCACAGACCGTCCCGCCTGCCATGGAGGACGGGAGCCTCTCCATTCCTTCGGTTTCCAACCCGCGGGAAAGGGAGTTTCCATTGGCACCGCAAAAATGGTTCATCCCCCTCATTTTTTTTTGAAATTACTAAACTACCCTACCTTTTCTCTCCCCAGCACCCCCTCCCCCACCCCTCCCCCCTTCTCTAGCACCGGCCCTCTTTCGGCTTTTCCCTCGTCTCCTCCCCACTCTTCAACACTGGCCCAGCACCCTCTCCTTCGGCATGAGCTTCCCATTACAAACAGAGGACCTATTTTGTTCAGCTTAACAGGCCAAACCGAATGAAGGACTTTTGTTCGATCCCGTTTGACCAAACAATACCGAAAAAAGAAAGGTGTCGGGGCTAAAAGGATCGATGCCGAAAAGTAGAGATAAGACGAGGGCCGAAGGAGCGTCGAAAGAAGGCCGGTGCCGAAAAATGAGAAAGATGCTGGAGAAGAAGGAGAAGATGAGAGATGGGAGTGTAGAAAGAGGGGAAAGGAGACGAGAAGGAAAGGAGACGAGACGAGAGAATGGGAGGGGGGCCGAGGTGTGGTGCTTGAAGAGAGAAGGGGGCGGTTCCAGAGAGGACATGTGGAGGGTGAGGGGAGGTGCTGTGTAGAAGAGGGAAGGAAGTGGTGCCAAAGAAAAGATGTAGGGAATGGGAGGGGGGCCTACTGATCAAAGGTAGGGGTGCAACTTGGGCCGTATTCAACCTGAATCCGGCCCACCGAACCCAATTTACAGCAGTGTTTAAACTCATGTTTATCTAATTCGAACCCGAAAGACTTGGATTTAATCCGGTCCGATTTGCAATTGACTCGGGTTAGGATTGATCTCAACCTGAACCTGAGATAACCCGAACTCGAGGAGGATAGTTTAAATTTTTTTTTTAATAAAGAGGGCCTACTGAGCAAAAGTTACGATCCGAATAGAAATTCCCCACAGGAAAGGGAGAGGACTTGTCATTCTGAATCGGAGAAACAAATCTTTAGCGGGTCGGATCATAAGGAGGAAGTCGAAGCTTCTAACTAGGCTGGTGCTATCTCGCTACCGTTTGGTCACGCAAAGTTGGTTTGGATCATGGGCTGCCAACGAGTTGCCAATTTGCCATACAAACTCTAGCCATCGTCCGGGCTCTTGGAATGGGGAGTAGTAGGGGCCATTTGCATTGCTGATTGATGCCCACGATATGTCTTAATCCTTTAGTGCAGACTTCACAAGATTTAACAGCTTTAGATTAGATATGAAACTAAACACTCGCTCACTCCCTCTCTCATGTTGTGGGAGTAAGCACTAAGCAGTCACGAGCTTAGATACTTTTTTAATTCAACTCGTAACTCTCGCCAGTTTTAGCATGCCTTTTCCATTCAAGTTCTAATCCTAATTAAGCTAAGGTCCCTCGATCGTGAGATTAAATTTACATGCTTCTCTCGTTCAAATCTTTATTCTTATCAAGCTAAAGATTTATATTTAAATTTACTTTCAAATTTAATTATAAATACATAAAATTCATATGCAGTATTTCTTAATTCATATAGTTCATCAAAAAGTATTATTTGAGCTCATTAATCCTATTAAAGTATTTAAAAATTTCTTAATACATAGTTGATGGAGGTCTAAATATTTATTAGTATAACATCTTAAGATACTAAGATGATTCAAAACAAATGAAAATTTCTTTTAGAATGATGGAATTATTGGATAGAACTTAGGAGTCCAATTAATACTCAAATGTTTTTTCATAGCCACTTCTTGATTTGAAGTTGGATGTAGCCTAATACCATCTCATTTTTTCTGGTATATACCATCAAGCTCTTCCTAAAACTCATCATACTCTGATAAATTCTATAACGCATTGTTTGAAACCAATGCCAAGAGCATAAATGAAAAAAAAATAAATTAAATGCTATACCTTTTTATTATTAAAAAATTATCTTTTAAATTTTTCTTGCTGACATTTTTTTCTGGGCGTTCCCACGGGCAAACTTCAAATTGGGAGCGCCAAGAAGGCAAATTATTAACCAGAAAGAAGTTAGCGTTCACTAAATATATTTTTTATTTGAGCCACTCAGCAGTCAATGGAGCAAGATGACACAAATCAAATGCACACTCTATTATCATGAATGAATCGCATGCATGCATCTCGCACATCAAAGGCATTAATGACGCCAAGTCACCTCCTTCGAACGTCGGGAAAACGGACGTCACACTCCGGGATATCCTGCAAGAAAAGTCCCCGGGGACCGGTGGCACCGGTGGGGACCCTCCGACGACCAAGTTAGTGGCTTGGGTTCAGACAAGGAACCACCCCAGCGAAGAGAAACTGAGGCAGTTAGGGTTTTTGCAGGGAGGAAGAAAGCTCAGAAAACCAGAGTTCGGATCCCACTTACCGCGCATTTCCCTGCTCTTATAGTTGTCCTAATACCTCACCTTTCGTCTAGGGGAGATTGCTTTCGTACCGCAGCTACATTTGCCGGAGACATCCCCTGTACTTCATGTTGACGTGATATCACACGTGTCCAGTGGTCGCGAGGGTAGGCAGTGCGCGCCACCGGCTGATGGGACAGAGTATAGCTGCAAGTAGTAGCATGCCATACGTCGTAGCAAGATATGGTCATGTACAGGGGCATGCAACGCGCCAAATCCCGTTATGAGGCATGGCCCTCCGTAACAGGGCACAATCACGGAAGTACCGGACGGTATTCTGCGGCAAGGTATGGTCATGTACTGGAAATTATGTGCGTGCACCGTGCAACCTGAAGGTTGCCGCGTTTCTTGGCAGCCAGGTCGCATGTTGATTGCAGATGACCCCACCCCGAAGGGATATCAGAGAGGGGGAACGATGACACACCCCGGGACCGGTGGGGGCCCCGGGGTTAAGAAATGATGACCTCACCCCCGACCCCGAGGGGGTGCCAGGGGGTGAGAGAATGACAATGCACCCCGGGACCGGTGGGGGCCCCGGGGTTAAAGGATGATGACCCTACCCCCGACCCCGAGGGGGTGCCGGGGGTGAAGGGATGACGATGCACCCCGGGACCGGTGGGGGTCCCGGGGTTAAAGGATGATGACCCTACCCCGACCCCGAGGGGTGCCGGGGGTGAGGGGATGACGATGCACCCCGGGACCGGTGGGGGCCCCGGAGTTAAAGGATGATGACCCTACCCCCGACCCCGAGGGGGTGCCGGGGGTGAAGGGATGACGATGCACCCCGGGGACCGGTGGGGGTCCCGGGGTTAAAGGATGATGACTCTACCCCCGACCCGAGGGGTGCCGGGGGTGAAGGGATGACGATGCACCCCGGGACCGGGGGTCCCGGGGTTAAAGGATGATGGCACTACCCCCGACCCCGAGGGGGTGCCGGGGTGAAGGGATGACGATGCACCCGGGACCGGTGGGGGTCCCGGGGTTAAAGGATGATGACTCTACCCCCGACCCCGAGGGGGTGCCGGGGTGAAGGGATGACGATGCACCCCGGGACCGGTGGGGGTCCCGGGGTTAAAGGATGATGGCACTACCCCCGACCCCGAGGGGGTGCCGGGGGTGAAGGGATGACGATGCACCCCGGGACCGGTGGGGGTCCCGGGTTAAAGGATGATGACCCTACCCCCGACCCCTCGGGGGTGCCGTGGTGAGGGGATGACGATGCACCCCGGGACCGGTGGGGCCCCGGGGTTAAAGGATGATGACCCTACCCCCGACCCCGAGGGGTGCCGGGGGTGAAGGGATGACGATGCACCCCGGGACCGGGGGGGCCCCGGGGTGCATCGTCATCCCTTCACCCCCGGCATCCCCTCGGGTCGGGGTAGGGTCATCATCCTTTAACCCCGGGGCCCCCACCGGTCCCGGGGTGCATCGTCATCCCCTCACCCCCGGCACCCCCTCGGGGTCAGGAGTAGGGTCATCATCCTTTAACCCCGGGACCCCCATCGGTCCCGGGGTGCATCGTCATCCCTTCACCCCCGGCACCCCCTCGGGGTCGGGGGTAGTGCCATCATCCTTTAACCCCGGGACCCCACCGGTCCCGGGGTGCATCGTCATCCCTTCACCCCCGGCACCCCCTCGGGGTCGGGGTAGGTCATCATCCTTTAACCCCGGGACCCCCACCGGTCCCGGGGTGCATCGTCATCCCTTCACCCCCGGCACCCCCTCGGGGTCGGGGGTAGGGTCATCATCCTTTAACCCCGGGGCCCCCACCGGTCCCGGGGTGCATCGTCATCCCCTCACCCCCGGCACCCCTCGGGGTCGGGGGTAGGGTCATCATCCTTTAACCCCGGGACCCCCATCGGTCCCGGGGTGCATCGTCATCCCTTCACCCCCGGCACCCCCTCGGGGTCGGGGGTAGGGTCATCATCCTTTAACCCCAGGGCCCCACCGGTCCCGGGGTGCATTGTCATTCCCTCACCCCCTGGCACCCCCTCGGGGTCGGGGGTGAGGTCATCATTTCTTAACCCCGGGCCCCCACCGGTCCCGGGGTGTGTCATCGTTCCCCCTCTCCAATATCCCTTCGGGGTGGGGTTATCTGCAATCAACATGCGACCTGGCTGCCAAGAAACGCGGCAACCTTCAGGTTGCACGGTGCACGCACATAATTTCCAGTACATGACCATACCTTGCCGCAGAATACCGTCCGGTACTTCCGTGATTGTGCCCTGTTACGGAGGGCCATGCCTCATAACGGGGTTTGGCGCGTTGCATGCCCCTGTACATGACCATATCTTGCTACGGCGTACGGCATGCTACTACTTGCAGCTATACTCTGTCCCATCAGCCGGCGGCGCGCACTGCCTACCCTCGCGACCGCTGGACACGTGTGATATCACGTCAACATGAAGTACAGGGGATGTCTCCGGCAAATGTAGCTGCGGTACGAAAGCAATCTCCCCTAGACGAAAGGTGAGGTATTAGGACAACTATAAGAGCAGGGAAATGCGCGGTAAGTGGGATCCGAACTCTGGTTTTTCTGAGCTTTCTTCCTCCCTGCAAAAACCCTAACTGCCTCAGTTTCTCTTCGCTGGGGTGGTTCCTTGTCTGAACCCAAGCCACTAACTTGGTCGTCGGAGGGTCCCCACCGGTGCCACCGGTCCCGGGGACTTTTCTTGCAGGATATCCCGGAGCGTGACGTCCGTTTTCCCGATGTTCGAAGGAGGTGACTTGACGTCATCAGATTGGCGCGCCAGGTAGGGGTAGTGCAAGAAAGACATCGAACCAGCGGCCTTCTTCTTCTTTCTCTTGTCTTCACAACTTTGAAGCCATGGTGACTACTCGAACAAAGGGAGCTTCAGCCGGTCGCGCTGGGGGGCAGCGCTGCGGGGCTGGTCCACCCGCGGAGGCCCCCCCGGCTCTTGTATCCTGTTTCCCAGAGCCTCTGAATCTCCAGGGGGCAGGGCCTTCTGCTCCGCAGAATGACGCCCCCGCGTCTGCTTCACAACCACTTCAAGAAGATCGACTTGCTGCCCTGGCCACCCAGGTCCAGTCGCTGGTGGCGGTGGTCAAAGGCATGCAGCAGCAGCAGCAAGCGGCCTTGCAGCAATCGGAGCCGAACCCGTCTATCCCTGGAGTGATGCAGCCTAGCCAGCACTCTCTCGCCGGAGGTCGCCGGTCCTTGCAGAGCATCATCGCCGATCCCCAGCCAAGCCGCATCACCGCGAGCATCATCGCCACGCCAGCGTCTCTCCTAGGAGGCGGCACGGAAAGGAGGCGGAGCGCACGCGCCGGCATCGCCGCCCCCGCTCTTCCTCTGAGTCTTCGGAGGAGGGCTCCTTTGATGGCCGGATGCCTCGTCGAGCTGAGCGTCGACTCGAGGAGTGCAACCAGAGGCTGGAGGAGCTCAGCCGTCGGATCACTCACCTGCCGGAGACCGATTATGACAGTCGGCCTCCTCTGTCTCGCCGCATCATGGAAGAGCCTATCTCTACCAGGTTCTGCCTTCCTCAACTGGACCCATACGACGGGACCACGGATCCCCTGGACCATTTAGAGAGCTATAAAGTGCTTATGCAAGTTCAGGGGGCGACTGACTCGCTCATGTGTGTTGCTTTCCCGGCTACCTTGAAAAAAGCTGCCCGGGCCTGGTATTCACGTCTGCCGCCGCGGAGCATCGACTCCTTTCGTCAATTGGAGAGGCTTTTCTGGCCCACTTTGACGCCTGCCGAAAGATCCCGAGGGTGGCCGACAGTCTGTTTGCCGTCCAGCAGAAGAATGGCGAGTCTCTGCGAGACTACGTCGCCCGGTTCAAGGAGGCTGCCTTGGAAGTCTACAACCTGGAGGACTCGGTGGCAACCCTGGCTTTGAAGCGGGGGCTTCGCCCTTCTCGCTTCGCATACTCCCTGGACAAAAAGCCGCCGGGTTCCTACTCCGAACTTCTGATCCGCGCCCAGAAGTACATCCGGGCGGACGAAGCTGACTTTTTCCGGCGGGAGGCCGGCGGGAGTATACCCCGGAAGCCAACCCAGCCAGAGCCTACGGAAGCCCGCCCCAGGAGGCCCGAGCCTCCTCGCCGACCAGACAACCGTCCTCGACCCCCTGCACCGAGAGACGGGCCTTACACTCCGTTGCTCGCTCCAATATCCCAGATCCTGCTCGAGATCGAGGGGGAGCCCTATCTGCAACGCCCTCCTCCCATCAACCCAAAGATTCCTCGGAACAAAAATCTCTACTGCCGCTACCACCGGGACCATGGTCACAACACCGACGACTGCCGACAGCTGAAGAAAGCCATTGAAGATCTCATTCAACAAGGCCACCTGAGGAAGTTCGTCCAAAGGAACAACCCAGAAGCTCCGGCCCGTCAGCGCCTGCACCGCCGGTGATTGATAACACCCCGACGGAGAAGACAGTAGCGATAATTTCCTGGGGGGCAGGAGGCCCGCCGAAGAGACCGAGGGGGGAGGGAGGAGAGGAGGCTGTAATTCCTTTTTTCGAAGAGGACTTGGAGGGGGTTGTAAATAAAGATAATGATAGCGTCGTCGTATCCATGACGATTGCTAAACATCCTGTAAAACGAATCTTAGTCGACAGTGGAAGCTCCGTAGATGTTTTGAACTACGACGCCTTTGTTCGTATGAATCTGTCGCATGATCTGCTTCGGCCTGTCGCCACGCCTTTGATGGGGTTCACAGGAGATTC
The DNA here is from genome assembly GCA_900491605.1 of Calamus simplicifolius. NCBI lineage: Eukaryota > Viridiplantae > Streptophyta > Magnoliopsida > Arecales > Arecaceae > Calamus > Calamus simplicifolius. The sequence goes on from UESW01004009.1 coordinate 822,106, forward strand.
TGTGAGGGTCGAAGGGGAAATTACTCTTCCTGTAACAGCTGGAACGGCCCCATGCCAAGCACCGTCTTTATAAAATTCTTGGTAGTCCGTGTGCCCCTGGCGTACAACGCGATTCTTGGGAGGCCCGGGCTCAACCTCTTGGATGCCGTCATTTCCACCAAGCGGCTCCTGGTGAGGTTCCCAACCACCAGCGGGATCGGCGAGATGCGAGGAGAGCGGGACCTGCCGGCACCATGCTATCACTTGGCCCCCAGTCCCCAGGGGACAGCGCTTGCACCACCATCAGCATCGACATCAGAGACCCTTGACCCACGAGACTTGGAGAGGAGGGGGGAACCGGCCGAGCAGCTGCTCACTTTCCCCCTCGGGAAGGACCCCATGCAGACGATCCGCGTCGGAGCCTCACTCCCGGACGAAGCTCGCGACCGGCTCTTAGCCTTTCTGCGAGCTAACGCCGACGTCTTCGCATGGTCAGCATCCGACATGCCCGGGATCCCGGAGGAGGTGATCGCACATCAGCTCAACATCCGGCCGGAGTGCCGGCCTATCAGGCAGAAGAAAAGGAGTTTTGCCCCGGACCGACAGAAGGCTGTTGATGAGGAGGTGCGGAAGTTGTTGGCGGCTGGCCACATCCGCGAGGTGCGCTACCCCGACTGGTTGGCGAATGTCGTGATGGTTCGGAAGGCCAGTGGAAGCTGAGAATGTGTGTGGACTTCACCGACCTCAATAAGGCGTGCCCCAAGGACAGCTTTCCGCTCCCCCGAATCGATCAGCTGGTGGACGCCACCTCCGGACACGGGACGCTCAGTTTCATGGATGCGTTTTCGGGTATAATCAAATCAAGATGAGCTCAGCAGACGAAGAAGCAACCTCCTTTGTCACAGAGAGGGGGATCTACTGTTACAGGGTGATGCCTTTCGGACTGAAAAACGCCGGGGCCACTTACCAAAGACTAATGAACAAGGTTTTGAGAATCAATTGGGGCGCAACATGGAGGTATATGTGGATGACATGCTGACCAAGAGTGCCCATGCAGAAGACCATGTAGCAGATCTCGAGGAGACTTTCAGCAACCTGCGTCGGTACCGGATGAAACTCAACCCTCACAAATGTGCCTTCGGAGTAGCGGCTGGCAAGTTCTGGGGTTCATGGTGACCCAGCGCGGGATCGAGGCCAACCCCGATAAGATCAGAGCCATCCTGGAGATGCGGCCTCCGGTCAGCAGAAGGAGGTGCAGCGCCTGACAGGGAGGGTGGCAGCCTTGAGCCGTTTCATGTCAAGGTCGGCGGAGAGGTGCCTACCCTTTTTCAAGGCGCTGCGCAAGATCAACGGCTTCGAATGGACGGAAGAGTGCCAGGGCTCCTTCGAAGACTTGAAGCAGTTTCTCTCTACTCCTCCGCTACTGTCCAAGCCTAAAAATGGAGAGGAGCTCTTTTTATATCTGGCCGCCTCCCCCGGGGCTGTTAGCTCCGTGCTTGTGCGCACGGATACCGGCGGAGCCCAGAAGCCCATCTATTATGCAGCAAGGTGCTCCATGACGCTGAGACCAGGTATTCAAAAACCGAGAAGATTATCTTCGCCTTGGTGGTTTCTGCTCAGCGCCTTCGGCCTTACTTTCAAGCCCATCCCATCGTGGTGCTCACGGACCAGCCCCTGCGATCTATTCTGTCTCGCCCCGACACCTCCGGCCGGCTGGCCAAATGGGCCATCAGGCTAAGTGAGTTCGACCTGTCCTTCCGGCCAAGACCAGCCATGAAGTCCCAGGTGTTGGCGGATTTCCTAGTTGAGTGCTCCTGGACAGAGCAGGACGTGGAGGAGGAGCGACCGGAGAAGCCAAGGGATTCTCCTTCACCTGGAGAGACGGAGGATTGGATCCTGCACGTGGATGGAGCGGCGAATTCTCAAGGGAGTGGGGCCGGGCTCATTCTCGCAAGCCCGGAGGGAGACTCGTGGAGTACGCTCTCAGATTCCAGTTCCCGGCGACCAATAACCAGGCGGAGTACGAAGCCCTGCTGGCGGGGATGAGGCTAGCTAAGGAGCTGGGCGCGAGGCGCTTAAGGACCTTCACGGACTCTCAACTCATTTCTGGACAAGTCGCCGGGAGTACGAGGCTAGGGACCCCACCATGTCCCGCTACTTGAGCAAGGTGCAGTCCCAGGCGTCTCATTTCTCTTATTTTCGTGTCAGCTATATCCCCCGTGCGGAGAATGCCAGGGCTGACACGCTGTCTCGTTTGGCCACTTCGGTCGACGGGACGTTGGGAAGAACGTATGTGGAGCACCTACAAGTCCCAAGCTTCGAGGCCACGGATGAAGCGTTGCCGGTGCAGCAGGAGCCCTCCTGGATGGACCCCTATGTTCGGTACTTGACTGACGGCACTCTCCCGGAGGACCCCGTTGAGGCCAAGCTGCTCAAACGAAGGGCCCCGAGGTTCTTGATGATGGACGGGAAGCTTTATCGGAGATCCTTCTCATATCCGGTCCTTAGGTGTGTGGGGCCAGCAGAATCGGATTACATCCTTAGGGAGATCCATAAGGGTGTATGTGGGAGTCACCTGGGGGGCAGAGCCCTAGCATACAAGGCCCTACGCCAAGGGTATTTCTGGTTGACAATGAAGGAGGACGCGTCCGAGCTTGTCAAGAAGTGTGATAGCTGCCAGCGTCATGCCAATATACAGCGACAGCCCACCTCTCACCTAACTCCTCTGGTGGCACCCTGGCCTTTCGCCCAGTGGGGTATGGATATCTTAGGTCCGTTTCCCCCGGCCTCCGGGCAGCGGAAGTTTCTCCTGGTGGCAGTGGATCACTTCACCAAGTGGGTTGAAGCTGAGGCTCTGGCCAAAATTACCGAGAGTAAAGTGAGATCTTTCTTCTGGAAGTCAGTCATATGTCGGTTTGGGCTGCCATGCACTCTAGTCACTGATAACGGCCGACAGTTTGACAATGCACCTTTCCGGGAGTTCTGCTCCGAGCTGGGCATCTGTCAGAGGTTCACCTCCATCGGGCATCCTCAAACCAACGGGGCAGCAGAAGTGACTAACCGGATCATCCTCCAGGGGCTAAAGACTCGACTGGATGGCTGCAAGGGACGATGGGTAGAAGAACTCTCCAACGTGCTATGGGCTTATCATACAACGCCACGAACTCCCACTGGCGAAACGCCATTCAGCTTGGTCTTTGGTTCTGAGGCCGTCATTCCTGTGGAGATCGGTGCCCCAGCCCTCGGGTAGAAGCCTACAGTGAGGAAGATAACCCTGACCAACTGCGAGCCAACCTCGACCTGGTGGAGGAAGTGCGGGACAAAGTGCGACTTCGAATGGCAGCCTATCGGCAGCGGGCTGCGAAATACTACAACGCACGCGTGCGCCCCCGGACGTTCCTACCAGGAGATCTAGTCCTCCGACGGGCAGAGATCTCAAAGCCAACTGAGGGAGGCAAGCTGGCCCCTAACTGGGAGGGCCCTTACCGGATCACCGAGACGCTCCGCCACGGGGCTTATAAAGTTGAAGACCTTGACGGGACACCACTCCCTAGGACGTGGAATGCGGATAACCTCCGCCGATATTACCAGTAATGTATCCCTCCTTTCGCATTAAACATCATCCTCATGTTTGTTTGGATGCTCACCCCTTATTCAATGCTAACGAGATTCAATTCTAGTTATCTGAATCTTCCCAAAGCCCTGCACCAGCCAGGCATAAAGCCCAGTGTACCACTGGCAGAGCGGTGTACCACCGGCTCTCAACAATAAAAGCCCGGCACCCCGTCGGCACCAAAGCCCTGCACCAGCCAGGCATAAAGCCCAGTGTACTACTGGCAGAGCGGTGTACCACCGGCTCTCAACAACAAAAGCCCGGCACCCCGTCGGCACCAAAGCCCTGCACCAGCCAGGCATAAAGCCCAGTGTACCACTGGCAGAGCGGTGTACCACCGGCTCTCAACAACAAAAGCCCGGCACCCCGTCGGCACCAAAGCCCTGCACCAGCCAGGCATAAAGCCCAGTGTACCACTGGCAGAGCGGTGTACCATCGGCTCTCAACAACCAAAGCCCTGCACCAGCCAGGCATAAAGCCCAGTGTACCACTGGCAAGCGGTGTACCACCGGCTCTCAACAACAAAAGCCCGATACCCCGTCGCACCAAAGCCCTGCACCAGCCAGGCATAAAGCCCAGTGTACCACTGGCAGAGCGGTGTACCACCGGCTCTCAACAACAAAAGCCCGGCACCCCGTCGGCACCAAAGCCCTACACCAGCCAGGCATAAAGCCCAGTGTACCACTGGCAGAGCGGTGTACCACCGGCTCTCAACAACAAAAGCCCGGCACCCCGTCGGCACCAAAGCCCTGCACCAGCCAGGCATAAAGCCCAGTGTACCACTGGCAGAGCGGTGTACCACCGGCTCTCAACAACCAAAGCCCTGCACCAGCCAGGCATAAAGCCCAGTGTACCACTGGCAGAGCGATGTACCACCGGCTCTCAACAACCAAAGCCCTGCACCAGCCAGGCATAAAGCCCAGTGTACCACTGGCAGAGCGGTGTACCACCGGCTCTCTACAACAAAAGCCCGGCACCCCGTCGGCACCAAAGCCCTGCACCAGCCAGGCATAAAGCCCAGTGTACCACTGGCAGAGCGGTGTACCACGGCTCTCAACAACAAAAGCCCTGCACCAGCCAGGCATAAAGCCCAGTGTACCACTGGCAGAGCGGTGTACCACCAGCTCTCAACAACAAAAGCCGGCACCCCATCGGCACCAAAGCCCTGCACCAGCAGGCATAAAGCCCAGTGTACCACTGGCAGAGCGGTGTACCACCGGCTCTCAACAAAAAATCCCGGCACCCCGTCGGCACCAAAGCCCTGCACCAGCCAGGCATAAAGCCCAGTGTACCACTGGCAGAGCGGTGTACCACCGGCTCTCAACAACAAAAGCCCGACACCCCGTCGGCACCAAAGCCCTGCACCAGCCAGGCATAAAGCCCAGTGTACCACTGGCAGAGCGGTTTACCACCGGCTCTCAACAACAAAAGCCCGACACCCTGTCGGCACCAAAGCCCTGCACCAGCCAGCAAAAGCCCGGCACCCCATCGGCACTCAAGGCCCTGTGCCAATCAGGCATAAAACCCGGCTAACCGCTAGCGGAGCAGTGCACCAACGATCCTTCACAGCCAAGACCCGACACCCTACCGGTCAAAACAAAGCTAAGTCCCGCAGACATCAAGCTGCGCGCCAGACTGACACCAGGACCGATACATGACCGGGCATTACGCCTATAGTTCCAAGGGAGCCTACGGGCCTAATCCCCGATCAGCGGTACCCCCGCTCCCAAGATTCAACCCTACCTAGCTCTAGTCCGCGGGTCCATGTAACTAAGACGGAGTGGCGCAGGTGGGAGGGTGTCCCTCGGAATCATCGAGACAAACAAGAATCGTGGAGCCACCTATCAATTGATGAAGTTAGCAATAATACGAAGATCATCATAAAAAAAGGGTATTTTCATTATCTGGGAACTACAAAACCCCGACGTAGTCGGGCTTACAAAAGAAAGAAAAGAAAAGCAAAGTCGCGGACGCAGACTCATGGCTCTGCTGGTGCGGGCTCATCATCGGAGGAAGTCTGGTCTGACAGTTCGATCTCTAGAGCCCGGGGGAAATTCAAATCCCTGGCCACCCTCTCCTTAGCATGCTGGAACCCGTCAAGGTATACAGCGGCCGAGGCTTCGGCCAGGTCATCTGCGAAATGCTCGGATGCCTTGTACTCTTCAACAAGTCCAGCAGCCCGGGCCTTCTCCGCAGCAAGGGCCTCCGCCGTGGTTTTTTCAGCCTCCCGAGCCTGGTTTATCTCCTCTCGCGCATGGCTCAATTCTTCCTCACGACGGCGGGTCTCCTCCCTGGCCACTCTAGCTTCCTCCGCCGCCGCGCCCGCTCGGTTCTCGGCCTCCTGGAGCGCTGAGGTCAACTCAGAGATGTGCATATCCCTGACCATGACCGCGCTCTCAGCCTCCGCCATCTGGGAGAGCGCCGCGCGCGTGCGATTGGCCTCCATTTCCACCCGGCCCACGGCGGCCCTCACCTCGCTGGCACAGGCGTCTTTGACTGCTTCCAGCGCCTTTTCTGCCTTTTCCGCGCGGCGCTGGGCCTCCTCGGCCTCCTTCTGCGTCTCCCGCAGAACCTTTTTCCCCCCGTGGATAACCTCCCTGGCGGCCCTCAGGGAGTGGGCGATCTGCACACAGGCCCAGGTCAACAGAGTACATATATGTATGTAGAAACAGTAAGGGGAAGGGAGCGAGAAAATCGCTTACCTTGACCACTGCGGCGTAAGAGTCTCGGAAAAAACGCACCGCCCCCATATGGCTGAGATCTTCTATAATCCTGAGGTCAAAACCGGACCCAGGGCCTGCTCGGCCCAGCGGCCGTCGTCCAAGGAGTCCCGAGGCGGCCTGGGCGCCCTCGCCTCCCTCCGCCGCTCCTGAGGTCCCCGGATCTATGTGCGATCCGCTCCCGAGTGGCCCTTCGGGGGATGGGCTCGCGGGGCCAGATGGTCCCTCGCCCCAGTCTCTGGCGGCGTCTAAGGGGGTCGCTCTCTCGAAGGCCGGGAACTCCCCGGTTGGCACACGCGCCCCCGCTTCTGGTTCCTCAGCGGTGGCTCCCGCAGCCACCCCCACTTCTGGTTCCTCGGCGGTAGCTCCTGCAGTCGCCCCCACCTTTGGTGGAGTGTCGGCCGTGAGGTCGACCTCCGGTACAGCCGGGGCATGTGACGGAGCCGGGGGTGGGACTGGTGCCGGGAGGGAGGCCCGGACCACCAGGCGTTTCGGAACCGGAGCCCGCTGGTCCCTGGGCGGCCCTTCTTGGGCCCTTTTCTTAGCAGCCTTTACCACCTTCGCGGTCGGGATCTTCATTGCTGCATGACATAAGTTAGATTGTCAGAATGGTAAAAAAAAAAAAAAAAAGAGGGGGAAAAGAAAAACAGAATTCCTGACTAAGTATGGAGAATTTACCCCTCTGGGAGATGAGACCCGCCAGCTCAAAGTTATCCTCCGCCAACAGCAGGGTGTACCGGGGGATCTCGGCGATCAGCAACACCCCCATCGCCTCCCGGTCCCCAGGATGAACAGTCGCGGCGTTCCCTCGGAGGTCGGGGTCCCCCCACCGGGGCCGGACTTAGTCGATATTAGCAAAAAAGAAACGGGGTTTCCACCCCTTGATTGACGAAGGCAAAAGAAGCTTAAGGACCCTGTTGGGTCGGGGCTGGAATAGCCACCATCCTTTTTGGGATCGGAGGGAGTAAAAATTGCAAAACAAACTGATCCTGGGAGTAATGCCTAGGCGATGACATAGGATAACAAAGGCGCTAATCACCCGGCAGGAGTTGGGGACTAATTGAGAAGGAGTCAAAGAATAGAAATCAAGCAGGCGGATAAAGAAGGGATGAAAGGGAGGGCGGAGACCTGCCTGTAGGCAGATCTCATAAAGAGCTACTCGACCGGGTCGGGAGGAGATGACCCGGTCGTCAGGCGTTGGTAGGAATAACTCGACCTCCCGAGGGATCCTGTAGCGAGCCCGGATCCTTTCCAGGTCCAGTCGCTTCAGGACGGAGGCTGTCCCCTCTGGGGACTCCTCCACCCTCGATGAGGTCCCGGCCCTCGACCGGTGGCCCCTTGATGGGGCCCCACGGCGGCCCGTCGCCGGACCAGAGGGATGTGGTCCTCCGAATCGGAGGACCACTCGATGGGAGGAGAAGGAGAAGGAGGGGTCTGAGGCCTCACAGAAGGAGGACGGTCCTCAGAACCGCCCTCCGAGGTCCAAGAAGGTGAACTCATGGATAAAGAGGATTAAGACGAAAGGGCTGACCTGGAAAACCAAAGAAGGCTGGGCACGAGCTCGCAGGTTGAAAGAACGCTGGGGAACAGAAGGAAGAAGATGATAGCGATGGGGCGTCAGCCCGCCTCCTTTGGCTAGCTTTATCAAGTTTTCAAAATATCCCGCCACGTCCCGTCAGCCACGCGGCTTCTTGCCATACGCCGGTTCGCCTCGAGGATCACCCCGGTGCGTGGTGCGGCACGCCCCCGGCCAGCGATGGGACCTTGCTGACGTTGCCGTAATGAGAGAAAATGATGATACGCCTTTTTGCGCAGATTCCGAAGAGCTCGTCTTCATTTTCGAGGGTGATCATGGCTGGCGCGGTGTACGGGGGCCGCCTCCTTACATTCCCCGCACCGTCCGCATAGAACTCAAGAGTAGGGATCAGCCACGTGGAGGACGCCCCTTGAGCCTCAGCGGTGGGACCGCTTCGCCCCAGGGGCGAGGGGGCATCTGATATGACTATCTGATATGACTGATCCCAACGTCGTCAGAAAAGGTAACGGCAGTCATCGTCATCCCTTCACCCCCGGCACCCCCTCGGGGTCGGGGGTAGGGTCATCATCCTTTAACCCCGGGGCCCCCACCGGTCCCGGGGTGCATCGTCATCCCTTCACCCCCGGCACCCCCTCGGGGTCGGGAGTAGGGTCATCATCCTTTAACCCCGGGGCCCCCACCGGTCCCAAGGTGCATCGTCATCCCCTCACCCCCGGCACCCCTCGGGTCGGGGGTAGTGTCATCATCCTTTAACCCCGGGCCCCCACCGGTCCCGGGGTGCATCATCATCCCTTCACCCCCGGCACCCCCTCGGGGTCGGGGGTAGGGTCATCATCCTTTAACCCCGGGACCCCCACCGGTCCCGGGGTGCATCGTCATCCCTTCACCCCCGGCACCCCTCGGGGTCGGGGGTAGGGTCATCATCCTTTAACCCCGGGACCCCACCGGTCCTGGGGTGCATCGTCATCCCTTCACCCCCGGCACCCCCTCGGGGTCGGGGGTAGGGTCATCATCCTTTAACCCCGGGGCCCCCACCGGTCCCGGGGTGCATTGTCATTCCCTCACCCCCTGGCACCCCTCGGGGTCGGGGGTGAGGTCATCATTTCTTAACCCCGGGGCCCCCATCGGTCCCGGGGTGTGTCATCGTTCCCCCTCTCCGATATCCCTTCGGGGTGGGGTCATCTGCAATCAACATGCGACCTGGCTGCCAAGAAACGCGGCAACCTTCAGGTTGCACGGTGCACGCACATAATTTCCAGTACATGACCATACCTTGCCGCAGAATACCGTCCGGTACTTCCGTGATTGTGCCCTGTTACGGAGGGCCATGCCTCATAACGGGGTTTGGCGCGTTGCATGCCCCTGTACATGACCATATCTTGCTACGGCGTACGGCATGCTACTACTTGCAGCTATACTCTGTCCCATCAGCCGGCGGCGCGCACTGCCTACCCTCGCGACCGCTGGACACGTGTGATATCACGTCAACATGAAGTACAGGGGATGTCTCGGCAAATGTAGCTGCGGTACGAAAGCAATCTCCCCTAGACGAAAGGTGAGGTATTAGGACAACTATAAGAGCAGGGAAATGCGCGGTAAGTAGGATCCGAACTCTGGTTTTTCTGAGTTTTCTTCCTCCCTGCAAAAACCCTAACTGCCTCAGTTTTTCTTCGCTGGGGTGGTTCCTTGTCTGAACCCAAGCCATTAACTTGGTCGTCGGAGGGTCCCCACCGGTGCCACCGGTCCCCGGGGACTTTTCTTGCAGGATATCCCGGAGCGTGACGTCCGTTTTCCCCGACGTTCGAAGGAGGTGACTTGGCGTCATCAGGCATGAATCTTATGGATTTCTGGAATCAAATCCACCCAAATTTTCATTATCAACTGCTTCGAATATCTGAACACCGATTATTTAGTATCAGTAAATACCAGCATCCCCCGTTCTCGTTTCGTTTTGTATTCCCATCTCCCTTTGTCCGATTCCGTTCCCCAGGATTTTGCTCGGGCACTTGAATACATCCTAAGGTTCTTGCTGCTGCCTTGGTTCCGTTCTCTGTTAAGCCCTTTCTCCTTCTCCGTTCCTCTATCCCCTTAAGTCTCCCAAGCTCTGCTTTTTTACCCAGTTACCGTTTCGAGGATTTTTGGTTCACTTATTTTGGCTTTGATTACCAATGTAGCTCAGGAGCTTAGCTTACTCCCATGGCTTGAGTCCTACTCAGGGAAATTGGAGGAAATATAAAAAGAAGAGCTGGATTTTGTGAGAAGTTTCCCTGTTAGCGTCGCGTCCTTGCCTGTATGGCTCAGTTCTTTTGTAGCTGGAAATCTTTAGCTTGATTCCCTCGCCATATGGCGCAATGCTTTAACAAATGCTTGTCGAGATTCATCTACTGTCCATCATGTGACCACTATTTATACTTCTTTTGCTTTTCCTTTAAAATATTCTGCTTTCTCTGAATTTTTCACCAACTTCTGTTCAAGTTCCTTTACATGCGTCCCTTATCGTTGACTTGTACTGTTTGCATGTTTGAGTGGTACCAGGTATACAGATCGAACTGCTCTCCATTCTCCTTTATTATTAGTGCCTAATTTTCTCATGGCGCTTGAAGAAGTAAGCAGATTGCGCAAAATCTTGTGGCGAGTCTACTTTAGGAAATCGATTACAAGAATAGGCACTTGTATGAGCTGGAGTCCAGGTTTACCAAGGTGATGGAAGAGAAAAACAAGTTGCTTCAGGCAATGGAAGAGAATGACAAGTTACACCAGACCAACATAGATGGTTAGTAGCGTTATGGAAGCCTTGCATGTTATTTCGCTGATGAGAACTTCGGAGAGTGACTGGCATGTTGGGTGATGAGTCAAAATAGGCCTAAAATATCTAAATGGGTCTTGAAAGTTCATTACCTCCTTATGTGGGTGAATGATAAATTGTGAGAACATTTAGTCCACATCGAAAAAATTAAGAAATGAAGGTTCACTTATATTGAAACCTCTTTCTTGAAGCTTAAGTTTCTTAAGCTACGTATCACCCGCACGTGTGCGAAGGGCATAATGGGCGCTTTGTAGGTGCATTTTGCACTTCTTGATCATGAGGATCTGACGATGGAGACTGATCGAATTAAAATAAAGGGCTATGATCAATTGACCGTTGATCATCGGATCAGGATCAGACTGATTGTTGATTTATCAGATGAAGGGTTATGATACAGTGATCACATCACGATCGCGATCACGACAGTGTCGATCCAACGGCTCATGCCAATTAGCTGACCGGTCAACTGTTGACCGTTGATGATAGGCGCTCATCTGGTATAAGGCATCGCTCCGATCAGGCCGTTGTAATAAGTCAATGTTTCGATAGTAAAAGGCGTATCAAAGCCGTGCAACCATCTATCTGATAATGTGATCATCAGATCACGATGGTGAAACGGTATATCGGAACATGGATTGGTCTATCAAAGGCTTTCTTTGATCAAATCTGATCAATTAATTCAAATTCAAATTAAACCATAGGATTGCTTCCAAAGAGCACCTAAAACCTATAAATAGATCTCTAAACTTACATTTGATTCATTCATTCCGAAAGTCATTTCCTCTCTTAGGCTGCTATAGCAATAGTGCATAGAAAAAGAAAGAAGCATTCTTGGTTCGAATTTTTGATAAATTGTAGTACTGCTTTTATCAAAAGAAGACTGTTGTATCTTAGAAGACAATCGTCATACTGATCGTAAGCACCGTTGCGGAACGAAATTATCTTAAGAATATAGAGTATAACTCTAGACTCAGTCTTATCAATTAGATAGTCACCAACATGGCATTCATTGATTTGACCATCTTATGTGGTCACTAGTGAAACAAGGAAAGCACAGATGGAGACCCGAGAGAAATCCAAAATCATCAGTTCCATTGCCCCCTCTTTGTTTTTTCTCCCAATCTTCTCCTTAGCACATTAATATAGAATCCCAACAATTTGAAGTCTCTTTGTTTTTTCAAGCTCTATTGTGCCCATGTGGTGCTTAGGCTGGGGGAAAATGAAGAGAAGAACTCCTACTATTAGATACTTCCATTTTATAAGCGTTGCCTCCTCCTCCCCTGCCTACCACTTCCCTCCCTCCCATTGTCCTATTTCTCCTTCCTTGTAGAGACAAACAGGACATGACAAAATGTTTTACCACTCTGGGAAGATCCGTTATGAGGATGTCATGGACCAATCTCAATCCTGGTGGAAGATTTGTGCTTATCAAGTGTGAGGTGGTACTCGTTGGTTGCCTGAAACTGGTTCTACAGGTGATTCCTCTTTAAACTCTTCAAATTGCTGTCCCCATTGTCTGATTGTCACCCACAACATTTGCCCGGGGATTTCAAGGTTTGAGATGTATGCATCATGATTACTTTGCTCAGTAGAATGCGATTCCCATTCAAGCTTAATGATTTTTGTACTAAACAGAGAATCATTCTAGTCTCAGCTGTGGTTTGTCTTATAATAGTCCTGATCTATTAATATTTATGCTCCATGTTTTTTTTTTTTTTTTTTTTTGGAGGTAATTGCTGTCCTAACATGGTCTTACTGTTCTTGACATATTTCTTTTTATAAGTATCCATCATCCAACCATCAAGCCTTGTGGCCTTCCTCTTGAGTACTACAATGAGTGCAAAAAGGTGTGGCAGAATTATGAGTTCTTGAATCAATCTTACCTGATAAATACAACAGGGAGTTCTTTGATATTTTTGAAAATTGTAAGGCAGTCTGAGCTGCTTTTATACTTGAGAATGGGCCATGTGTCTCAAAGCTTCTCCCTTTCTTACAGGTTTCATTGATTTGCAACAGGCTCATTTCTACTTTCAAAGCACATTTAGACCTTTTTTTCCTCTTCTCAACCTCTGTCTAAGTTCTTTTATTTTATTTTATTTCTGTATTTTTATTTTAGATATATTACTGAACTGTACCTAACAGTCCTGCTATGCCATGTCAGATAATCCATCATTTTTCTGTTAACAAAATGTACTACATTTAACAATTTTTGATACTTGGTATATGAACTGAATTAAAAAGATGCAAAAAGTTCATGTACTTCTAGTATAATATTTATTTTATAAAGGGCGCTTAGCATGCAAGACTTTCCTCATTGTGGGGTTTGGAAAAGGTCAGATGAGTATAGCCTTACCCTTGTGTACAGTATAGCCTTACCCTTGTGTACATATATTTTATAACAAGAAAAATTTTTGATTCGGTGTAGTTGCCCATCTCTTTCAGAAAATTAATGAAACTTTCTCACAGATACTAAGGATAACTGATGTTCTATGTATGTTAACCCGCTTTATGTCTTCAAAATCAAGCCATTCCTGACGAAGTTGGATTTCATCATGTGATTGACATATAATCCTCTTCTTATTTGTTTTGACGGGGTGTTAGCTGCTGTTAATCTCAGGAGGATGCAAATTTGAAGTTAGAACTGCAAGTCTCTGAGGAAGGAGCTAAAGCATCAGAAAAAAGAATTACAAAGCACTGATACAGAAAAAGTGTGCAAGAGAGTGAAGCTTAATGATGGATCAGGAAAGGTAATTGCAAGTTTATACTGAAAAACTTGTTACTAATTTGATGTTCTTGTCATGGAATCTTAGGATTTTATTCTTTTTATAATCGTCCAACCTATCTTAGTGGCATGTGCTTTAACTTGTGAAGGCCACTTCAAAGATTTGAGACCTCAGCCATCAAAAACATAAAAGCCTTATCTTGTTTTCTCTTTTCAAATGGAAAACCTGGGAATAGTTAGTTGTGTATGAAGTCACATTTGTTTATTTTGAATTCTGAAGTTCTTCATTTGTTTTTGCATAATTTTCATTCCCATCCCCTGTCATCACAAAGTCTATATCCATATTCATGCTGGTATTAGGGGATATATTGATTTAAGAATTCCAGATAATGATGAATCGACAAACAAGCAAAATGGCGATCTGGAATTCCTAATTCCACTCATATTGAAAGAGCGTAGGAGTAATCATGAGCTTCAGGAGGCTTGCAAAGAATTGACAAAGGTAAGATTTCTTTTTTCCTATTTGGAACTTTAGATTTAAAATATTTGAGAGTTCAATGTGTTTAAGATACATTATTCACAGACATTTTCTTTGCACATTTTAAATATTTGTTCCTCACAGAGGAACAAAGATGCACAAAAATTTTTTTCAGGGTTTAAAAGACCTTTTTAGCAGACATAGCTTAATTGGAATCAAGAGATTGGGGGAGCTCAATGCGAAGCCCTTTCAGGATGCTTGCTGTCAAATATTTCCAAATGAGGAACCCGATGTGAAAAATGCTGAGCTGTGCTCCTTGTGGCAGAAACACATAACAAATTCAGAGTGGTTTCCTTTCAGAGACACCACCATCGATGGAAAGGCTCAAGTATGTGAGCTATTCAATTAAATGTTGAATTTCCCCTTTTTATTTCATTGTGTTCTTTTATCATTTGGCTGATGACAATTCAGTCTACCACCATCTGAATGAATATGAAATATGCATGCTTCTGCATGCACCAAACAAGCACCATTGTGTACTCATGTGCACTGATGTGATGTAGGATCCAGAGATTGGTTTATAATTGATGATGCTGGTGCTCACAAGTTATAATTTGTGCTTCCATTTAAAGTTTGTATTTTAGAAGCTCCTCATTTTTACTTGTTTGCATTTGCTTAGCTGGGATTTTTTTTTTTTTTTTTGCTGTTTAAATCCAATAGGAACACCTTTTACATGTCAGCATGCCAAATATATTTTCACATACTCCCAGATTCTGCAAAGTATGTTTGTGTCATATATGAAGTTTGTCTGCTTGGGTTGCAGGATACGTTGAACGAAATCAATGAAAAATTTGGAAACTTTGAGAAGCGAGTGGGGTGAGGAAATTTATAAAGCCGTGGCTACAAGTCTGATGGAGCTTAACCAGCGCAACCCAAGTGGAAGATACTATTGGTTTTTAAAAAATTATATCATTATATATATATATATAATATACGGAAGCATGCGGATCGTTTAACGTGCATAAAATTAATATCGTCATATCAAAAGTCATATATTTTCTACACATAAAACACCGATGTGTTGAGGTCTCGAAGGAGCAGACACATCCGACTACCAAATTCGAAGCTATGAAGGAAGAATCTCATGGTAGACTTTATGGGCCAAGATATGTCACAAAATATCTATAAAATAAAAATGAAACTAAAGCCTTCCTCATATTTCTCAGGATCGGTATCGAATTATGGGCTCACTCTTATTTTTCTCTATTTCTTACAAAAGAGTTGGCGCACATAAGGGAGAAAAGGAAAAGAAAAACTTTTCTTTCGTTATGTTACGTATATTGAAAGTTCACCTTATACCTTACTTATAGATCTTAGGTAAATCAGAAAAAATTTATTTAATTTATTTTTAAATTAATTTAATTTAGATAACTTTTATCTGTTCGTATGAGAATAATTCTCTACACATGTACATCAACTCCTTGATCATATCAAAAAAAAAATATATTCTTATTTATAACTAATTTAAAAATAATATCTAAATTAAATATAATAATATCTAAATTATCAAATTTATTTAATAATTTTATATATTATTAATTTTAAATATCTAATAAATCAAATTTATTATTTATTTTGAATATTTTTAATAATCATATTATCAAAATATCATAAATTAAAATTGTTTTTCTCCATTAATTCATAATATGCAACATTCAAAAATTTTCTTGTATGATGTTCCACAATAATATTTATGTGCCATCATTCATATCAACTTATTTTATGAATAATGTGTCTAAATATATTTTTATTTTATCCAATAACCAATATATTATACCAAAATAAATATAGAAAAATAATCAATCAAATCGATTATTTATCTTCATAATAAACTTTTTTATAAAGTTTCAATAAATATTTTTTTAAAAAATAAATAATTATATTAATTATTCAATCCAAGAGTATTCAATGCGATTAACCTAAGATAGTGTGGGGACCATGGACCCATAATTTCAAGCTCTAATAAACTTGAATAAACTCAATTAAAACTCTTTAATTGTTTATTCAGTTTATTAATCTCGAAGTTATTACTAAAAACTTAAGATTGCACTCTTAAAAATTATAGATTAATTTTTACTCAAAAATTTGAGTAATCATTACATATTTCAACCCTCCATAATTAGTTCATAATTAGAGCTTGATGAAATAACTATTTTACCCCTCTAATTATCTTTTATTCCTTAAGTACCATTGATTCATTAGTTAAATAGTTAATTTATGATTAGATAATAAATTGTGCTCATAACTGTTTAGCTCCTTAATCAACACTTAAGAAAACTAATTTTAAGCTTCTTTTCAAAAGCCATGGATTCTATATCTTTAAATCACATTCCCAGCTCAATGTGTTATTAAACCTCCAAAATATAAGTATTAGGCTTGAACGAACAAATCAAAAGATCCAGTAACATAATCAAGGAGTCTTTGATCAAGTCAGGATTAAGGTCGATATACATATAATCATCTTGTAATATAAATTGAATTCTTTATAATAATACTTAAATAAAGATTTACATTATATCGGTCCAAGTCCTATATAATCTTATTATATATAATATTTTTACTAAATATCTTTACACAATAATTCGGATAAGATTGTCATATTCATAATATTCATGGACTGTATTAGTGATTAGCGATAAAAGATCTATACTTTCATCAATCACGAATATATTTAAATATATTAGTCATAATTTTAATTTTTATATATTTATGCTAAAATTAAGCTTATAATATATTTTAAATTTTATAAACATTCATCTTTTATATAAAAGAGACAAGATTAAAGAAAAATATTTTTTTATTAATTTAAAAAATTAAAAATAAATACATCCGATTTCAAGGGTATAATTTCTAACAAATACATGCTTTCATAACTTTAGAACTTCAAGGAAGGAAGGAAGGATGGCTACTTTGAAGGAGGCCTTCAGAAATTCACGAAGCTTGGGTAGGTAAGAAGTAACATGCTGCACCACTTTACAGCTTAAAAGTTACCAGAATTGTAGTCACCATATTTGTTCATATGTTACGTTGTAACAAACCAATGCGATGCAAATTTACTTTTGTATACAATCTTAGCTTGAAATGTTATGCTCTAGAGTGCATGTTTGCATGGCCCTGCAACCTACTAACCTGGACAACACTAACCATATCCTCAAGTTTTGGATCTCTTTATAAGTATTGATGACTTTATTATTGGTTTTACTGGACATATGAAATATATTCTTGCTCAACTAGAAATAGTGGTACAAGACTGCATCTGTGATTGGAGACTATCTTACTTATCTCTAGTATTCTTGGTGCGGAATGAATCAAATAACATTATTAATTGTTCAAGGCTGGGGACTCGTAGTTGTTGAAAGTGGTCTCCAAGCTTTCATACAGCTACCTACCATCATCGATCTGGTGGTGTCTGGTTCTTCCGGATTGTGAATTAGCTAACATTCTCGGTGTTAATTCTGGGCCTGTCAACATGGAAGAGGAATCTGGTCTTCTATTGCCTAGCTGTTCTCTTATATCTCATTGCCTGCCTTAAGAGCAGCAGATTTTTGTATAGTTCTGTTACCTGTCAATTCTTTAGGTCTGGATGCTGTTAAATTCTTTTCTAATTCAAAGTAGGAGACTTTTTTTGCCATTATAGTTCAATGTCTAACATAGTTGACTCCAAAGTTTTTTTTGGTGCTTTGTTTTCTCTCACCCCTTTTGAATGGCAGTTAGCTCGGATGACATGGGCGATGCAATGTTACATATATTTTCCTAGGACAGGGATGTTGTGAAAGCTGCATATATTATGACACAGCTTTTGGACGGTCCAAACTTTAAAAATGTAATGTAATATATAATATAATATTATTGTAATAATATCAGTGCTAAAAGAATTTTTTTGAAGTTGGCTATAATATAATATTAAAGTTTTGTAGCATTTTAAAAATATAATTATGAGAAAGCAAATAATTTATTTTTTCCAAAGCTTTACTTTAAAAAGTTTTACCGACAGCGGTGTGGGTTCCCTTTGCAGCTACCCTCTTCCCCAAATTTAAAAGTAAATTAAGCATACATAATATGTGCTGCCGATCTATGAAAATCTGGGAGCCCCATTGCAACCTGGTATCATTTTTTTCCCTTTCGTTTTGCTCCTTGTTTCTCAAAAGTTGATCTGTATCAATATTTTCCGTGAATTTTCCCCGTTTCTTTTGTCGGATGCTTCCTAAGATTGCTGCCATTATTATTATTTTTTTTTTTTGTGGGGAAAAAAACAGTGCCTTTTATCACTCGCCGAACGTATGTATCTTCGCATTCCCTAACCTGAAGCGTTTAAGGTTAACTTGATAATACGTTTAATTGTCAGTAACTTGCTAACTTGTATTGCAACGTAAATTGGAAGGCACCAGAGGACGAGGGATCGATCAAAGCGATGGGACCGCTCTCCAGGAAGCATCTTTTAGTGGCCCAGTGGTCCAGTAAGTCCGTGTATCCTCTGAACCAGGTACCACAGGTCGCTGGATCTTTGAAGGTTGCTGTAGATTACTGTATGATAAATAATTCCGAGCAAGGGACCCAGGAGGATAAACGTATTTGTGGGGTGTTTAACATAGGATAAGATACGAATTTGGCATCCTCCAGGAAGGCCACACCTCTGCTTCTATCGTTGCATTGGCTCTTAATTTCATGCTTGCTTTCATAAATAAGAGTTATATCTAATCGACAGCAGAACCCATGGGGTATAAGTACGAGTGCCGACCATCTTAGCTTAGAAGTCTGGCAGCGTAAAACTTGGTACCAAGTGGTCGTGCAAATTGAGCTTTTAATTAGAGTTCCGAGCTCTTCAAGTAGGCTTTATATACATGCGGCCGTGGTTTAAATAAATTAGATAATTATGTGAACTCTGGATATAATATATATTTATAAGATAACTGATTGTATTAATGAGAATGAAGTGGAAGGTGATAACAACCTTCATGAGGTTAGTACTGGCATGAAAGCGAAGGCTAAAATCGTCTACGGTTGGAGGGTCACATTAAAGTTGACCGTTTCACATTGCGGTCCACCTACCTAAATCTGGGCTGCCAGAAAGGGACGGCGTCTCCCACGCCGGAGAACTCTCCGTCCATGAGCCAGGCAAAAAGCCTGAACGCGGTTCCCGTTTAAGATAGCAATTGCATCGTTGAGCGAGCGAGCTTGTGGTCGCCAGCCCGCCCGTCCGACTGGCGAGAGGGATTTGAGCTAGCAGCGACTACGAGGAGACTCAGGGGGAGGGGGGAATGGAAGCAAAGATAGCCTATAGGATGAGAATTTGTCATCCACCTTTTTTTTTTGGTGTGTCCCTTTACCCAGCTGCTTCCCTTTTTTTTTTTTTTTTTTTTTGACTGGGAGCGGCGGGGTACTACCCTTTGATCTGGTTCCGTGAAATATTAGGATAAAAAGAGCTCCTTTGAAATATTAGTACCACAGATATCACCCAGCGCAGCTATATTATATATATATAACACCAACACAATACAATACATTCAGACAATTTAGATATTATAAAAGCAGCTGCGGGCTACAAGGACACATTTTTTAAGCTTGTTCTGCAGCCACTTCAGCCGCTACAAACCGTCATCTAATCCCATTACCCAGAAGAAGTGACAACTGACAACACCACCGCTCACTCCTCCCCATCCCGCCGGAGTCAAACAATAAAAAGGTCATCCACCATACACTCGGATTCTCTCTTTCCGCTCTCTCTCTCTCTCTCAAGCTCACTCTTTTAACCTTTCACAACTACCAATGAAAAGAAAGAACCCACACAATCCCACCACACCAACTTAAAATTCTGGCGCTAAGAAGATTAAAAAAAAAAAAAAACAAGGAAACAAAACATATATATTGGTATTTCTATCTTCAAGGCGGGAATCCAAACATTTTTTTTTGAGTTCCCGCCCTTGCTGTTGCCGTGGATTTTGATACTTTAGACTCGGAAGTTCTTGCCGGTGAAGGTCTGGCCGAACTGCCAGTTGGCCGGGACGATGTTCCAGGAGGTGGAGGTGCGGCGGTCGCTGCCGGTGACGCGGAAGGAGAGGGACTGCCCCACCAGCACGGCGTTGGACTGCCAGTTCTGGCCCCAGTTCCGGACAGGGGCATCCACCCGGTGCGCGACCCCTTCACGCTCACCCGGACGATGTCCCCGGCCCCAGCTACGTTGGTGATCAGCACCAGGTTGAAGTACTGGAACCCGTTGATGGTGAACCGGATCCCCCCGGATTTCCGGCACGGCACCCTGCGGCATGGCGTTCATCACATTTATTAAATCCCAACATCATAATAATAATAAATCTAGGAACAAATGAGTGCTGGGCCGCGAATTTTGGGGGGAATGCCGCGTGGAGATATGGGCCATGGCGCATGGAAGCATGAGCTGGTGCTACCGCTACTGTATTGTAATTAGAATGAACTCGAGGGGCAATTTTCACACACTGGGAAGTAGAGCGGAACGGAATCGACAATGACGGCTCCATCGGCGGTTAAAGACCGGTGGTTAATTACGAGAGCTACCTTCATGGATCCGGTAACCGCCAGTGAGACCAACCTGAATGCTTCGCCAGAGAGAGAGGAAGAAGGGGAGGTGGTTATGGAACGGTACCTGCGGTACGAGACGGGGACGATGCCGGCGCGGTACTCTGCGATCTTGAGGAACATGGGCATGGCGAGGTCGAAGTGGGGGCGGGGCGGGTTACACCAGCCGCCGTCGTCGGAAGGGAGAGCATAGTTCGGCGGGCAGAAGTTGGTGGCAGTGATGAAGATGGAGGGGCTCCCGGAGTGGCACCATTGCGGCTCGTCGGCGCACTTGATCTCGAAGCACGACCCGCAGCTCATCCCGTCGTTGAACAGCGCCGTGCTCAGCGCCGCCGTCTCCACTCCGTACCCCTGGCTGTACAGATTCCCGTAGCCGCACGCCCCCCCTGATCACCAAAGCAAACACACACGCATGAGGACTGCTACCTCTTACCAAAAAATGGAGCTACTAGAAGTGTAAACGGGGAATGTGGGTGGTACCCATGGTTCCGGAGGCGTCGCTGCCGCCGTAGAAGGTGGCGTGGGCGCCCTGCCATTCCCCGCCGGAGTAGACGCCGGGAATGCGGGCGGCCGCCGGCGACAAGAACGCGAACAGAGCAACAAGAGCTAGGAGGCGGAGAATGGCCATTTTCTTTAGGTTAGAGAGGAAAGAGAGGGTACGTAGAAGAAGGGAAAGAGGTCTTGGGTGGGGAAAATGGGGGAAGGAAGGGGCGCTATTTATGGAGTTTGCGAGGAGGGGGAGTGAGTGATAATGGCAGTGGGAGTAAGTAATTAATACTTTTTTTTTCCCCTGTTAGCAAAAAGATAAAGAAAGAAACAGGGAGTGCGACATGGAAGCGTTCGCGTTAAGATAACAGGACAAAAGGGGAGGGGGGGAGGGAACATGAATTGGATGCGACCATAACATCGAAATTTATGGCTGCTAGCCATCTGATGGCCAATCGACGGCGATGATTTGTGTAGCGGGGTAAAAGGGCCAAGCGAAACGCGGGCGTCCTGCCGTCCACTTGAGCGATGGGCAGGGAAAAAAAAAAAAAGAAGAGCGCGATCCACAAATCCCCGCTTTGCTTCCATCGCAAGTTGTGCCGCCAGAGACGGCTGTGATTCGACGACTTTTTGGAGGTGGCACATCCGCTCTCGCCCTTTTGCTTTCCAACTCCACGGCCCAAATTCGATTGGGATTTCAAGCGGCACGGGCGCGCGGATTGCGCACTTGCCGTACTGCCCTATTACAGTGCAGCAAATCTTTTCCTTTCAAATGGATTGGTGTAAAATTTATCCCCCGAGTCCGGCCCGTTTATTATTTCATTATTTTCTTTTTCTTTTTCTTTTTCTTTATACGAAATCTATTTTCGGTCCCGGACTTTTTAATCAAAGAATGGAACCTAACAACAAACAACCCACGTTGGGGTGGCCCCGCAATCTGGCCGTATTCATCGGTCCTAAGATCGCGCCGGGCGGATCCCACCATCGAGCCTCTCCCGCGCCGCCGGAATCCTCTCCCTCCTCCGCTGAATCTGGGCGCCGTTAGGGACTTAACGGACCGGGAATTGTAGCCCGGCGAGCGCACCCCCCGACTAAAACCATGGGTCTCACATAAACGGGGGATGATGCGATGCTGGGGTCGAGTCGAGATGCATAATTTGGCCGTGCATCCTGCGGTCTTCCGCAGGGGATGTCAAGCAGCGTTGGGTGCCGGCATTCACGCAGGGCTTGAGGGGATGATAGAGTGGGGGAGATAAGGTGAGGGAAGCGTGATTCGCCGCCGGGGTCGCCGTCGACGGTCCCACCATCGATGCACGAGGGATTGGGACCATCACCACCCGCCGGCGTAAAGATCTTTCGTCCGGTTGAGATTCGTGCTTGTGGTTTGAAGGTTTGAACTTGACGATGGATGGTTTTAACTACGGTAAACCTATATTTATGGTTCGATTCTATTTTAATAGTTTCAGATATTTTAGTTAAGGATGGTAATTTTAACTCTTGGAATGAAGACGAACAGGATAGATTATCATAAGATAAAAAATATTTATAGGGATGAAGAAGGATATATATAGATTATTTTTCTTTAAAGAGAATGGCATGGAGATTGAGATTGTAGTTCCGCTCAGTCCTAAGCATCCTTAATCTTATGGTCTTATATTATATATAAAAAAGTAAGAATACTTGTTATATGGAGCATATATAGAGTGAGGCATCCATTAATATTCATGTGGAGATAAAAATGGTGAAGGAGATGGTGGCTTCGATGACGTCGGATCTCAATGTGGTCAAGAAGACCCCAAAAAAAAAAAAATGTCGTACCAAAATTCTAAAGTTAATTATATATTCAGTACTGAAACGAATTATCACTAAGGAGGAGTAAGGACGTTACAATATGCCTTATAATAAATTACAGCTAGCCTCCTGCGTCCGCTTCGTACCTGGTGCAATCGAGTTCAATTCAACAGTACGTACTTTGGGAACTCAGGAAAAGCAATCACGGCGTTGATATAAAACCAGAATGTCTGGCTGTCAGTCACCACCTATCACAAATGTTGTATTTCGAATCGTGAGCTGTGCGCATACGGAACGAGTTTCTGGTGGGTGAAATTTCTATTTCTTTCGTTTTGGTCAAGCAATCACATGAGGATTGAGGGGCTTCAGCTAGCCTTGGCTTGGTGGTGGTCTTATATTATGCTTGCGGGCCTGTGATTCCATCCAGCATGTTAGCAATGGGGTCAGCCTCCTCGCTGAGTCTGAAATATATTTGTAAGGAGGGGCTGGGGGCATTGAGTGAGGCCCTACCGTATAAGCTCTGCATTAATTCAAATTGTCCGTTTGTCATGAGTATTTTCCAAGAACATTAGCTGTAGTCAGTAGTCCTCGCCACCAAACACAGCTTTCTGCAGTCCTTCGTGTCGCCATATTTGACCAGGCTTCGCCAGCTCCACTTTTTATAAGTCTTCTCCTACGAAATTGTCCTCCTCTTTGTCCTCTTCAAATCAACGAAAACAAAGCGAGGAGGGCGCATTGGGTTGGAAACTTGGAATCACCGATCTACTGGGAGAGAGAAAAGTGACAAAAGTTGTATAAAAGAGTTTGATGGTGGCATGCGTAGTAGCTGTGATCCCCTCGAACAAAGTATCCTCGTGCCGTAGGTTCAGGACCATCCAATCAATCAACATTATTGTACCTACCATGACTTCCTAGTACACGTGGCCTCAATATACTGCACTAAAACCTCTTGCAGTGGAGTTACCAACTCTCCTTCACCCTTAAATCTTACTAGATTAATCCTCTCTTCACCTCGCCTGCCATTGAGACTATTGTCATCATCGATTGCCGCAGCGTTCCTTTTTTTTGATCCTTCCTTCTTTAACCAGTACCTACTTGTCTTCTTCTTCGAGTCCATGAAGGCCATTAGTTCTCGACGTTCACAGTACCTATTCCCCTTCTCTCGGGACCTAATACTACTAGTGGAGCTCGCCGAAGAAAGTTAGGGCCAGCTATATATGCGTCCAATAATGCG
Organism: Calamus simplicifolius; assembly: GCA_900491605.1. Lineage (NCBI taxonomy): Eukaryota > Viridiplantae > Streptophyta > Magnoliopsida > Arecales > Arecaceae > Calamus > Calamus simplicifolius. Next base: position 846,084 of record UESW01004009.1, read on the forward strand.
ACCGGATCTCCTGGTCACAAGTGTTTGTTGATATTCCTCTGCGTAGGAGGCAGTACAAATGAAACGGGATGCATTCCAAACGCATGCAACCACGAGCACGGGCCATGTCCGATGCTACAAGACGATAGCGTGCGCCCACCTCTCTCGAGGTTGTCTTATAAGGCTTTTACCCATGCCATACTTTTGAGTGGTTCTTTACTCCTCATCTCTCCATTTAGCTATCAGTTGATCTAGGCAAGATATTAAAAGAAATTTTAATTAGGAGTGCAAAGAGATCTCAATATCTCAATTAACTTTAATATTTAAAGAACACATACTTGATATTGTTGGTTGTAAATGCGGGATAATGTGATGGCTAATTCAATCAAGACTGAGTCTGCAGTTAAACTCTATATTATTAAGATAAATTCGTCCAGCACTAGTGCTTACGGATTTATTACGATACGATTATCTCTCAGGATATAACGATCTTCTTTTGATGAAAGCAACACTACTATTTACCATAACAGCGAACCAAGAATACTATACTCTCTTTAATTCAAAGCATGCAAATGCCTAAGAAGAAAATATTTTTTCAATGGATTCTGGAATGTATGTGGCATGTCCTATTTATAAGTTTTGAAGTTCCTCTTCGAAGCACTCTCTCAAAATAGATTGAAACCGATTTGATTTAATTGGCTGTGAAGGAAGATACTTGAAAGGAGGAGCTTATCAGCCGATTCGTAATTTTGATCCAAGATCGATGCGTATTTATACATTGTTTCAAGATTTGATCTACCGATCAGCGATCAATGCGTATCTATATGCCATTTCGATTTACTGATCGCTCCGATCATGTGCGTGACCATATTGACGAGCCATCTGGCCGAGCAATCTATCAAACCATCTAAAAAATTTAAGAATTCTCACGATATGAAAAGTACAAAGTGCGCCTATAAAGCACCCTTCGCACATGTGCGTGTGCGAGCACCCTCAAGCTCTTGAGCCTAAATACATAAGCATGGGAAGAGGTTTCATATAAGGTGCTTCTATCTTTTTAAAACTTTTCATATGGGACTAAAAGATGTCATCAATTTCTCATTCAAACTAATGGGTATTAACCAAGGGTTAAAATAATCCATTCTCTAACAATCCCTCACATGAATGAAAATTAGACTTAGATCAAAGATCAACAAAGGTTTATCCCCCACACAAATGATTTTTAATGCAAATAAATATGCAGACACTATAGAGAGTATAATGGAATGAGGCTGTATCATGATAGGTAGCTTGTAGCTTTGAACATTTCTTAGTGAGTTGTTATAGAGTTTACTTACTAAAAAGTGAATATGATGTCTTAAACTTTTCAGCTTTTTATGTAAACCAAAATAATAACAATCACATAAATTCTTTCCAAGCATTCTTTGGTTCTCATGGTTATGTTCATTTTGGCCCCGAACACCTTCTGGTTTTATGAGTGCTTTAGAGAATTAAAATCTTAAAATTCTCATAGAATTGGTCCAGTTCACATTCACATAGATGATTCTTATTAAGAGTATCCTGCTATACCCTACATGATTTTTATGTCATAAGAATCATTAAAAGCAATGCTTATCCTAGTACCTTTAGTAGGTAGCACCAATTATCATAGGAATGAGTAGCTAGGATTGAACATCCTTAGTGATGTACAAATTTCTTCATAATTTAGTTATCCTTTTGAACCTATATCTTGGGATCTTCAGTCAGCTAGGTTGGGTATCCACTATGAAGATTTTTTCTGTTATAGGCTTTAAGCCAATTCCCCTCGTTAAATAACTTACTTGATCTCTTGGTAACCCTTTGTCAATTGATCCGCTAGGTTTTTCTTTGACTGAATATAGTCAATAAAATTACACCGATTTTAAGTAACTACTTAATGGTATTATATCTATGACGTATATGTCTAGACTTACCATTATACATCTTATTCTGTGCTCTACAAATCTCCGATTGACTATGACAATGTATGCATATTGCAAAAATAGGTTTAGGCCAACATGAAATATCTTATAAAAGATTTCGAAGCCATTCTACTTCTTCAGTAGCCTTTTCTAAAGCAATAAACTCAGATTGTTTGCTTTTTCATAGTGGATCGAGCTATATATATTTGCTTAGAAGATTTCCATGATACAACACCTCCTTCTAAGTTGAATACATATCCATTAGTAAATTTTGTATCTTCTGTGTTAGATATCCAATTTGCATCATTGTATCTTTCTAGTACAACTAGATATCTTGAATAATGTAATCCATAACTTAGGGGACATCGCATATATCTTAATACCCTTATTAGAATTATCCAATGACTTAGACCTAGATTACTAGTGAATCTGCTCAACTTATCGACAGTATATGCTATGTCAGGACGAGTACAATTCATGGCATACATTAAACTTTTAATTATACGTGAATATTTCAACTGAGATATGGGTTCTCTAGTATACTTAGCCAAATGTAAATTAACATATATAGGTATTTTTACCGGACTAGTGTCATACTTTTTAAACTTATTTAATATTTTTTTAATATAATAAGATTGAGATAATATTATTTCTTTAGATGTTCTAGTGATTTGAATCCCTAGTATAACATCTGCAATACCTATATTTTTATGTTAAATATTTGATTAATATTTTCTTTATTTGTTTAATCATTTCAGTATTACTACCGATGATTAACAGGTCATCTATGTATAAGCAGATTATTACATACCCTTCAGACAGGGTTTTGGCATATATACATTTGTCATATTTATTTATTTTGAACCATTTGATAACATGATTATCAAATTTTATATGCCATTGCTTAGGTGCTTATTTTAAGCCATATAAGGATTTAACAAGTCTACATACATCTTTTCTTACCCAGGAACAATAAATCCCTTAGGCTGTTCCATATATTTCATCATCTAATTCACCGTTTAGAAAAGCAGTTTTAATATTTATTTGATGAATTTCAAGATTGTTAATGGTTGCAAAAGCGATTAACATTCTTATAGATGTCATTCTACTTACTGATAAATAGTTATCTAAGAAGTCTATTCCTTCTTTTTGTTTGAAGCCCTTAACCACTAATCTGACTTTATACTTGCCAATTGATCCATCAACCTTTAATTTTTTTTCGTAAAAATCTACTTGCACCCTAGAGGTTTCATACCATATGGTAAGTCTATCAATTTTCATGTATGATTATGCATAATGGACTCAATTTCACTATTAATAACTTCTTTCCAAAAAGGTGCTTCTGGGATAGACATTGCCTCTTTGAATGTCTGAGGTTCATTTATAACATATAAGTTACATAATCAGGACCAAAGGACTTTATGACTTTTTGTCCCTTACTGCGTCTGGATTCATCTTCAGGATATTTTTTCTAATGACTACTACTAGTAGTTTTATCATAAGTTTTTTTATTTGAACTTATTTCTAATTTTTCTTTGCTTGAAAATATATCTTTAAAGAATGATGCATTCCATGATTCCATGATTGTATTTTTCTGAATATCAGATATATCTAATTTATACGCAAGAAATCGATATATACTACTATTTTGTGCATAAGCGATAAAAATATTTTCAACAATTTTAGATCCTATTTTGACCTTTTTGGGTCTAGAATAGCTACTTTAGCTAAACACCCCCACACTCTTAAGTAATTACAAGAAGGTTTTTTTTCTTTTCATAACTCATATGGAGTAACATCCTTCTTCTTAAGAGGTATCTTGTTAAGAATATGATTTGCAAAGAAAATTGCTTCTTCCCATAAATTCTATGGTATACCAGAATTTATCAATATAGTATTTATCATTTCTTTCAATGTGCGATTTTGTGTTCCGCAATTCCATTAGATTGAGACAAATAAGGAGCCATAGTTTGATGAATAATGCCATGCTCTTAATAAAATTTGTCAAAAGGTGCATCATATTCTCCACCTCTATCACTCCTTATAGCCTTAATCTTTTTACCAAGTTAATTTTCAACTTAATTCTTATAACATTTAAATATTTCTAAAGCCTCATCTTTAGACTTTAGTAGATACACATAACAGTATCTTATTGAACCATCAATAAATGTTATAAAATACTTTTTATCTTCTCGAGTTTGAACTGACTTTAAATCACATAGATCACTATGAATTAAGTCAAGATGTTCAGTATTTTTTTCTATTGAAGAAAATAGTATTTTTGCTAACTTAGCTTCAACACACACTTCGCACTTGTAATGTAGATCGATTTCATGATTAGATAATAATTCTAATTTTATTAATTTTTGTAATAAATTAAAATTCACATGTCCTAATTTATCATGCCATAAACAAGAAGAGTCAACCATATAAGCATAAAAGAAATTTTTATTCATTTCAAGTTTAGGATGTGCAGTCATTACATTTACCTTGAATAATCATTATTCAAGTAACCCCCTTCAATAAATATCTCCCATAATGAGTACGAATTTGTTAGACTCAAAAATCATCCTAAAGCCATATTTGCTTAGGTGAAAATCTGAAATATGAAGTACATCATTCAATAGAAGTTTCTTTTCAGATGTCATCTTGAGCACTATGCGGCCAATTTCTTCTATCTTGGATATAGCAAAATTATTCATAACCAGATTTCTACCATTGATAGGAGTATATGATGAGAACATACTCTTATCAGAGCAGACATATCTGGTAGCTCCAGTGTCGATGTACCACTCATTGGCTTTGTCAACCATATTTGCTTCAAACACAACAACGACAGCATCATCTTGGATACTTCTTGGGATACGGTTTTAGTAATGTTAACTTCTTTCTTTTTCTCCTTAAAATGACAGTCCTTAGATTTATGTCCTTTCTTTCCACAAACAAAGCACTTACCGTTAAACTTAAATTTCTTTGGATTGCTTTTCTTCTGTTTAAAGCCTTCACCAGGAAACTTGTGTTTCTTCTTTGCTTCTATGAGGTTGGCCTTAGGCTCAACAGGTTGTCCTCCTGTCTTCTTGTCATGGCTCTTATTATCTTTCTTGATCCTCAGGCCGACAATTAGATCTTAAGTCTCATCTCCTTCCGCTTATGCTTTAGGTAGTTCTTGAAGTCCTTCCATGATGTCGGTCGCTTTTCTCTGATGACAACTACCTAGAATGACTCACTGAGAGACATTCTCTCTATATGTATCTCATGCAGGATGATCTAGAACTCTTGAACTTGCTCCATAATAGTTTTATGATCGACCATTTTATAGTCTAAGAACCTTCCAACCACAAACTTCTTATGTTCAATATCCTCTATCTTATACTTTTTATCTAAGGATGCCTATAACTCCTTGGCAGTAGCAATACTATTGTACACATTATACTGAATATTATCCAAGCTATTAAGGATGTAGTTCTTGCAAAGAAAGTTTGATTGCTTCCATATTTCTACCGCAGCAATCACTTGCCTATCGGTATCTCCTTCCTTCAAGACTGGTGGATCTTCATTCAATACTTTGACCAGATTCAGAATAGTGAGGTAGAACAGCATCTTCTGTTGCCACCTCTTGAAGTCAGTTCTGAAAAACTTCTTCGATTTTTCGGCTTAAATGGATGTAGACATGGAAGCCATTTGCAGCAGAACTTTCGTGATAGAAAGCTTGCGAATTTTTCTTAAGATTGTTGGTTTGAATGCGGTATAATATGATGGCTAACTCAATCAAGACCGAGTCTAGAGTTAAACTCTATATCCTTAAGATAAATTCGTCCTGCACTGGTGCTTACGGATTTATGACAATTATCTTCCAGAATATAACATTCTTTTTCTGATGAAAGCAGCACTACTATTCACCAGAACAGCGAACCAAGAATGTTATGCTCTCTTTAATTCAAAGTATGCAAATGTCTAAGGAGGAAATATTTTTTCGATGGATTTTGGAATGCATGTGGCATGTCCTATTTATAGGTTTTGAAGTGTCTCTTCGAAGCACTCTTACGGAATAGATTGAAACCGATTTGATTTGATCGGTTGTGAAGGAAGAGACGTGAAGGAAGGGGCTTATCAGCCGATTCATAATTTTGATCTAAAGATCACGCTGTTTCAAGCTGATCGGTGCATATTTATATGCCGTTTCAAGATTTGATCTGCCGATCAGCGATCGGTTGCATATCTATACGCCATTTCGATCTACTGATCACTCCGATCAGGTGCGTGATCATATTACCGAGCCATCTGGCTAATCTATCTGGCCGAACCATCTCGTCGAGCTATAGGCCGAACCATTTGTTCGAACTATAGGCCGAACCATTTCGCCGAGCCATCTGGCCGAACCATTTCGCCGAGCTATCTAGCCAAACCATCTTGCCGAGCTATATGGCCGAACCATCAGCCCGAACCATCAGCCCAAGCTATAGGCCGAACCATCTCGCCGAACTATCTGGCCGAACCATTTGTCCGAACCATCAGCCCGAGCTATAGGCCGAACCATCAGCCCAAGCTATCTCGCCGAACCATCTGTCTGAACCATCAGCTCGAGCTATCTCGCCGAACTATCTTGCCGAACCAACTGACCAAACGATCTCGCTGAACCTACTGGCCGAACGATCTCGCCGAACCTACTGGCCCTTCACCCGATTGATCTTTGCATTTGATTTTGTCCTCTTATCCGATTGATCAACCAATCCAACGATAATCTAAACCCCTCATCATATGATTATGGAAAAATTTAAGACTATGCAAAGTACGCGTACAAAGCGCCTATTGCGAGGTGATGCTCTCTACATAAGATAAGCCCAAATATATAAGCATGGAAAGATGTTTCATATAAGGTGCTTCTATCTTTTTAAAACTTTTCATGTGAAATTAAAAAGATGTCATCAATTTCTCATTCAAACTAATGGATATTAATCAAAGGTTAAAATAACCCATTTTCCAACAGATATAGCAATATTTCACGTAGGATGGCCAATAGATGTTTTTTTAGTACATTAATCTCATATCAAAAATTATTTTGTTTCTTTCTTATGACGTAAAGAAGGGAACATCTGCGTGGCGAAAATTATCTAGATTAAAATACCCAGCAACATCACCTTCAAACTAATATGAGTTGGCCGACGGAGAAGGGAATTTATGCTCTTGATCATGAAGGCACTAAGCGTCCTTTGAATTTTTATTGCTGTAACCTAGGACACAAGCTGTTCCTAATCATCAAGCACTACATAGATCCATTGGAATGGAGATCTAGCCCATGGTTTTTGGTGAGCATAAGAAATTAATTTGTCAATAAATATTTAGTAGGTGATCGGCTAAAAAGTCGGAACCTATGGTCTTGTCTCGAATAAGCCAGCCGATCTAATAAGATTCTTCTGACAACATGATCTTAGATCTCTAGTCAATCTTGTCATGCCTGCGTTAGTGACTCACAACCCATTTGCCACCTTAGCCTCGGATCGTAGAGCCTAGAGCCGCTGCCTGACTGCAGTCAGCGGTTCGCGGCCAGATCATGGACAATGGCCGCTTCTGCTTTGTTTTGTTGCAGGGCTTCGTCGAGTAGGGGATTGACCACACGCAGCACCAAGGCCGAGGCTCGCCAACAAGAGCACGTTGGTCGGTAGTATTTGGCCTCGGATTCCTTCCCTCCGTACCAGTTTCAACCCTTCTCTCCAGCTTACCATCTAGCTTGGTGTCACGTAACATAGTGATGGCGGCCACCAAAAGGGTTTGGAAATTAAACCACGCAGCCCAAAGCTTTGGCTTGAGAGGTGGTCACAGGTGACAGAAGCTTGACGCTCTCAGTTATTGCATTGCCATGATCGCCCTGCGTCCAAACTCCAAACAATGAAAATATTTGCTGCACGATTCTTTGGGGCAGCAAATGCGTTTATTGGTTGTGCAAATTGATCACCGGCATACATGAACGATGCACAGCAAAATTTATTAAGCCATTGCATGTAAAAATAATTAATTGATGCGATTGATGCTCGCTTACTGCATCAAAAAAAAAAAAAAAATGCAATAAGACTTTTCCTTCCAAACAATGAATGGGATATTAGCTTTCGACCCAAAAGAGACCCGGTTGGTGTGGCCCGCATTCGGAGAGGTTGATGATGAAATATTATAACGCTTGGAAACAGAATAAGGGAGGGATAAACTGAGATTAATCAGTTATTTTTCCATGCAGTAAATATTTAACCCAGCTAATCTGGACACTACCTAACCCAGTCAAATCTAGAATAAAGGGTGGAATAATTTAAAACAGTGCATAAGGGACATGGTTGTCTCTGATATCCGCTTCACGAATGATGGCTGCCACGCCATCAAACCCACACTTGTTCAAGGGGTTTTAGTCTAGAATTTCCCCAGCATAACAGGACCAGGAGGACATCAACAGGTTTGGCTTTCTTTGGACATAATATGATTTCATGTGACGTCTGTTTCAGCTCAACACTCAGTACTGTAGCATGCATGTTATAACAGTGCTCTATGACCAAACATAACCAATGATCGAACTAAATGGCAGTGATACGTCTCTTTTCCCATATTTTTGATAGCTATATTCTCCCAAGTTTTAAAATTGGAAATGCTTGGGTGACACAGAAATCTCAAACATAAAACCATGTTAGTCCATCACCATATAGGCTGTCAATGAATGGAGTAACCAGAAATTAAGACACAAACCAGCATTGTAATTTTCTGCGAGACAACTGTATGATGGTAACACAACTCAAAATGAAGTTGCTACTTGCTACCTTTGATTGACTGCAAGACAAAATATATATAGGCAAAGCCGTTTTCCAAAATATCCAGGTTATGTTAAGGTATAAGCCCAAGATTAGCCATTGAGGTATATCAATTGATGTCACACTGTGATGATGAAGGGAAACCAGTATCACATCCTTTTCCACCAACCTTTTTACAGCAGATACCTATATGGCCGTTTCCTTCTTAGATGCATGTGTTGCATGATGGGTTAGCATGACAAGGAAGTTTGCCCACATCCAGTGGCCATTTCAAGGTCCAATATTCAATGTTGCTTGCATATCTTGCAATATCGACACCTAAGCCTTAAGTGTTGTGCACATGGCTGCGCACCTCAAGCAGAGAGCACTCCATGAGCCATGATGTGCGTCTAGTGCTGCATTATTGGACCATCAAACAGATTGATGAACGCCGGACCTAATCTAGCCAAGACTTAAAAAAAAGACAAATGGATAGGATTTTCATATTTACATATAGAGTATGTTGGTCCAATTATTTGCTTTGTTTGCATGTGATATTGATGATGATTCTTTTATGAGACTAGGGTACTGAAATCCCTTAAGATTCCATTTTCCTTGTCATCAACTATATTTCATGGAATGTTCATGAGCTACTGATGGACAAAATTTGGCATTCTAGACTGTTTAACCTTGTTATATGAATGAACACACTCTTTTTTTTTCTTCTTTTTTTAAGAAGAAGAAAAGGATGGCACCACCAACTTGCTAAGAGGATGGGAAGCAATCTACATGGGGGTGGGGCAGCGAGAAAAAACCCACCACGTTGAAAGCTGACCTTCGGCTCTTAAAAGGCCAGATCAACAACGTATCTTAGCATGCATCCAAGATTAGCCATGCCGCCTTGCACCTTATTCACGGGTCATTTAGATATCAAAAGTATTAGTACAGCAATCCAAGTATAACACCTCAAAAATAGTTTCATATTAGATAGAAAAGCAAAGTGTTATTGGCTTATAACTTCAGTTCATCTGCTACCAATTAACTTTCACTCGAATTTTTTAGTAACACGATTTCGACTTATTAACGGATTAATAGGACTAATAAGTAGGCTTGAAGCATTACAAATAATATCAGAGTTGCCTGAAAATGTGAAAGTTGATGAATGAAAAAAAATTATTATAAAATGATGGCAAAGCATCGTTTGGCATGAAACATCTTGCAGCATCAATGATATATCTTAGAAGTAAATTTTGCTAGCTGTGTGATGAAAACATCTCATTATAAGAAGAAAGATGTAATACTTCAAAAATGATTCCATATTAGATAAAAAAAAGTATTATATATTTACAGCTCAAGTTTACTTACTATCGATAATTTTTACTTAAGTTTTGACCATAATTTTTATTTACTAATTAATCAATTAGACTTGGGTTTGAGCTATTGCACCAAGACTCAACATTATTAATCACGAGCACAGGACAAATAAGGAGGGTGGCGACATGATATAGGAAAAAGAGCTTCTTGCAATTAATTCAAGGGACTGCTTAGTTCTTAAGTTGCCCTGCGTCTAGAGCCTTCGGTCTTCTGGACGTTGTCACGGATTGAACGTCTGAACTGCCGCTTAGTCACCGCGTGTACATTACAGCCATCGTACTGCACATCATATTCCCTCCACTTGTATTATGAAAGCTGAAGACATGTCAGTTTTCAGCACGAGTAGGGAGAAGACTTCATACGACTTGAGTTCAGTGGGGTCAAAGATTTTTGAGGGTTGCCGTCTGGGTCCTCTTCTTATAGATGTTTAACTCCTCCAAAAAAGGAGAGATAATTCTGTCTGTTTTTATTTAGACTAGACCATAATTTTGAGTTTCTGCTAGAAGAACAGTAGTTACTGTTGTAATAATTAAAGCAAACTTTTTTACCAATCATAATTGCGAAGAAAAATCCATGCTTAGAGGGGCTATGATGGTACTCCCGAACAACCATAAAAGAAGCCAAAGATCAAGGAGGAAAGCATGCGGTTCCAACAACCATTATGAATGTGATAGACAAGAGAGAAGAACAAAAAGGGCCCCAGAAGCATTATCATATGGTATCTTAATCATGATTACTGTTCCCTATGTACTATGTAGCATGGCACAAGTGGAATGGAAGACTTGAGACCAATACCCAACAGCAATGAGAAGTGACAAAATCCCTGGATCGTTTTAATCACCACACAACCATCAGTGTATTTGTTAAATGCCTCACGCCTCATCAATGGAAATAATTTCAGCCCACAGACAGCAGGCATGATGGAGCAAGCAGCCACAAGCAAAACCTCTGATCATAACATGGCTTTTTTATGAAAGAGAATTCGTAAGCTTAAAGATAAACAGTACATAGAACTCCATCATCGCTTCCCAAAGGTAATCTGAACAGCACAGTCAAAGGCTTACCCATCATAGATCGGATGCATTCGAAAAAGCACTCAATTCGTTCATCATTGGTCATTAGTTTAAATCCAAAAAAAAAGGAAGAAGAAGAGTAATCTGATGATATTAAAAAACAATTCTCTTGGGAATTATAATTTAGTGAGCACGCACACAAGGCTTTTAGCCTCCTTTATATCCACCAAAATGTTTTTACTTGATAACCAATTCAAAGAAAAGTTGATGAACGGCAATCAAAATCAGTATACTGCCAGCAGTGGCAATTTGTCCAGATAACCCATTCACAGCAGTCAACCCCGAGTCAATATACCTGCTTTCATAGAATCAACGACTAAAGAAATGCCACCATACCAAAAGGCATGCTGCTAACCAAACTATGGCATCATCAGAAAGATTTTGCATAGATTACAACCAGTACCATTTCACCACCAGGATACTGCTGCGAGAAAATGAACCAACCAAGGATAATTCATAATAGCAGTCAGGGGAAGCAATGCCAAAATTATTAAGACCAACCAGGTCTTCATTTGGAAAGATCAAAGGAATGTGATTCAAAAGAAAAACGATGCAGATGTCCAAGTCAGAAGACAAGTTTGAATTATTGAGCACCCTATTCCACCATAAACACCACCTTGCTCAAATGATTCTGATCTATGATGAATGAAGCCTGTAACCCCAGGATACATGGCCTCATTTCCAGATATGGTGTGTGATGAACTTTTTTAAAAACATAATTAATTATAATTTTGATTAGATTTCCCTACTTCCCCTTTAAATGCACTTATATTTCCTCTAGTACCACGAATGAACAAAAACATAGGAAAAAAAATACAGCATCAGTACAGAGATTAAAGCAATCCCACATATACTGGCTCGTGTTAATAAAAAACACGACATGGAAGCAGTCTTCTCCATTACTAGTGCAAGTCTTCACTGGACTTGCACTTTCATCATCATTGATGTGGTTGATCCAGCGCCGTTAATAAAAGGTAACAGTAGCTAACGGAGGTCAACGCATCTCAATCCAGAGACCCTCCCTCCGGTCTCGGGATGCACAAGCATTATCTCACCCCGAGACCCCCTCCGGTCTCGGGGTGAGGTCACCATCTTTCAACCCGGAGATCCCTCTCCGGTTTTGGGGTGCACCAGCACCATCTCACCCCCGAAACCTTCTCCGGTCTCGGGGTGAGGTCACCATATCTAAACCCCGAGACCCCCCTCCGGTCTCGGGGTTCACCAGCACCATCTCACCCCCGAAACCTTCTCCGGTCTCGGGGTGAGGTCACCATATCTCGACCCCGAGACCCCCCTCCGGTCTCGGGGTGCACCAGCACCATCTCACCCCTGAGACCTCCTCCGGTCTCGGGGTAAGGTCACCATATCTAAACCCCGAGACCCCCCTCCGGTCTCAGGGTGCACCAGCACCATCTCACCCCCGAGACCTCCTCCGGTCTCGGGGTGAGGTCACCATATCTCGACCCCGAGCCCTTCCTCCGATCTCGGGGTGCACCAGCACCATCTCACCCCCGAGACCTCCTCCGGTCTCGGGGTGAGGTCACCATATCTAGACCCCGAGACCCCCCCTCCGGTCTTGGGGTGCACCAGCATCATCTCACCCCGACCCCCTTCGGTCTCGGGGTGCACAGGCATCATCAACGTCCAGCACGTGAGCCAGCCTTCGAACCAAACGACAACTCCAGGCCACCTGGCGCACCCACGTGGCTCGCCGTGCATCCGTGACTGCTTGCGGCCATGCCTCATAACGGCGTATGGTGCATTGCATGTGTCCTGTGCGTGACTGTGCCCCGTTACGGAGTACGATTCACTACCACTTGCAACTGTGCGCGGTCATGTCAAGCAACGGCGCGCACCAATACAACCACGACTGCTAGACACGTGTAAAACCATATTGACAGGTAGCGCGGGATGCCTCCGGCGTGCACAGTGATGGTACGACAGCAATCTTCTGGAAAAGAAAGATGGGACATTCGGACAGGTATAAAAACACGTGCCCGCACTGTAAGTAGGATCGAACTCTGGTTTTCTAGCTTTCTTCCTCTAGCAAAACCCTAACTGTCTCAGCTCCTTCTGCTGAGCGGTTCTTGTCTGATCCCAAGTAACTAACTTGAGCGTCGGAGGGTCCCCACCGGAGCATCCGGTCTCCGGGGACTTTTCTTGCAGGGGTCCGAGAGAAGGACGTCCGTCTTCCCCGACGCTTGAAGAAGGTGACTTGGCGTCATCAGATTGGCGCCAGGAAGGGGGAAGAAAGAGAAAGACATCGAACCAGCAATCTGCATCTCTCTCTCAAGCTCTTGAAGCCATGGTGACGACCCGAACGAAGGGAGTTTCTGCCAGTTGCGCTGGGGGGCAGCGCCGCGGGCCGGTCCACCCGCGGAGGCCCCCCGGCTCTCCCGGCCAGCATTCCGGACCACTGCATCCCAGGAGGCTGGACCTTCCGCTCCTCAGGCCGATGTCCCTGCCTCCTCCGCAGCAGTTCCAAGAAGATCGATTCACCGCCCTGGCCATGCAAGTCCAGTCTTGGCGGCGGCGGTTCAGGGCCTGCAGCACCAACAGGCGGCCGCGCAGCAGCCGGAGCCAAATCCATCAGTCCCAGGGGTGGTGCAACCCAGCCAGCATTCCTCCCGGAGGAGATCACCGGTACCTGGGGATCGCCACCATCAAGCTCCGCCCAAGCCTCACCACCGGGAAGCCTCTAAGAGACACCGGTCTCCTTCCCGCCACGCTAGTGTCTCTCCTAAGCGGCGGCACGGGAAGGAGGCGGAGCGCCCCGCCGGCATCGCCGTCCCGTTCTCCATCTTCTGAATCTTCGGGGGAGGGCTCTTTTGATGGCCGGATGCCTCGTCGAGCCGAGCGTCGACTCGACGAGTATAACCAGAGGTTGGAGGAACTTAGCCGTCGGATCACCCACCTGCCAGAGACGGACTACGACAGCCGGCCTCCATTGTCTCGCCGCATCATGGAAGAACCCATCTCCACCCGGTTCCGCCTTCCCCAGCTAGATCCTTATGACGGGACCACAGACCCCTTGGACCACTTGGAAAGTTATAAAGTTCTCATGCAAGTCCAGGGGGCCACTGACTCACTCATGTGCATCGCCTTCCCAGCCACCCTGAAGAAGGCTGCCGAGCTTGGTACTCCCGTCTGCCACCACGAGCATTGATTCCTTCCGCCAGTTGGAGAGGGCTTTCTTGGCCCATTTTGATGCCTGCCGGAAGATTCCAGGGTAGCAGATAGCCTCTTCGCCGTCCAGCAGAAGAGCGGTGAGTCCCTGCGGGATTATGTCGCTCGGTTCAAGGAGGCGGCCCTGGAGGTCTACAATCTTGAAGACTCGGTGGCCACTTTGGCCTTGAAGCGAGGGCTCGCCCATCTCGCTTCGCGTACTCCCTCGACAAGAAGCCACCCGGCTCTTACGCCGAGCTCTTGACCCGGGCCCAGAAGTACATTCGAGCTGACGAGGCCGACTTCTCCCGGCGCGAGGCTGGCGGAACGTCCCCAAGAAGCCGCCCGGGAACCTGCCGAAGCTCGCCCCAGGAGACCTGAGCCTCCTCGCCGGCCAGACAACCGCCCCGAGCCCCTGCACCAAGAGATGGACCCTACACCCCACTGCTCGCCCCGATATCTCAGATCTTGCTCGAGATTGAAGGGGAGTCTTATCTTCAGCGCCCTCCTCCAATGAACCAGAAGATCCCTCGCAACAAGAACCTCTATTGTCGCTACCACCGGGATCACGGTCACGATACTGACGAGTGTCGCCAGCTGAAGAAGGCTATCGAAGACCTTATCCAGCGGGGCCACCTGGAAAAGTTCGTCCAGAGGAACAACCCGGGAGCTCCTGGCCCGTCAGCACCCCCGCCGCCGATGATCGACAATGCCCCAACGGAGAAGACGGTGGCAATGATTTCCTGGGGGCAGGAGGCCCGTCGAAGAGGCCGAGAGGGGAGGGGGAGTTGGATTCTGTAATTCCTTCTTTAAAAAGGACTTAGAGGAGGTAGTAAACAAAAATGATGACAGCGTCGTCGTATCTATGACGATCGCTAAACATCCTGTAAAGAGAATTCTAGTTGATAGTGGGAGCTCTGTGGATGTTTTGAACTATGACGCTTTTGTTCGCATGAACCTGTCACCTGATCTACTCCGGCCCATCGCCACGCCCCTGATGGGGTTTACTGGAGATTCTGTGAAAGTCGAGGGGGAGGTCACTCTCCCTGTGACGGCTGGCACAGCCCCGTGTCAAAGCACGGTTTTCATGAAGTTCTTGGTGGTTCGTGTGCCCCTTGCTTACAACGCGATCCTCGGGAGGCCCGGGCTCAATCTTTTGGATGCTGTCATATCCACTAAGAGGCTCCTCGTGAGGTTTCCTACCAGCGAAGGAGTCGGGGAGATGCGGGGAGAGCAGAATCCACCTTCACTTTGCTACCACATGGCCCCTAGTCCGCAGGGGCGGCACCCGCACCGGTACCTGAGACGCTGGATCCTCGAGACCTGGAGAGAAGAGGAGAGCCGACCGAGCGACTGCTTACTTTCCCCCTCGGGGAGGACCCAACAAGAACAGTCCGGATTGGAGCCCTACTCCCGGAGGAGGCTCGTGACCGACTCCTCACCTTTCTGCGAGCTAATGCGGATGTCTTCGCCTGGTCGGCGTCCGATATGCCAGGGATTCCAGAAGAGGTGATTACCCACCAACTTAACATTCGGGCGGAGTGCCGACCTATCCGGCAGAAGAAAAGGAGTTTCGCCCCCGATCGACAGAAGGCCATGGATGAGGAGGTGCGGAAGCTACTGGCGGCCGGTCACATCCGCGAGGTGCACTACCCGGACTGGCTGGCGAATGTCGTGATGGTTCGCAAGGCCAGTGGGAGCTGGAGGATGTGCGTGGACTTCACCGACCTCAACAAGGCATGCCCCAAAGACAGCTTCCCGTTACCCCGGATCGACCAGCTAGTGGACGCCACGTCCGGGCATGAAACCCTTAGTTTCATGGACGCATTCTCGGGGTACAATCAGATCAGGATGAACCGGCAGATGAAGAAGCCACCTCTTTTATTACAGAAAAGGGGATTTACTGCTACAAGGTGATGCCGTTTGGGCTGAAGAATGCCGGAGCCACCTATCAAAGGTTGATGAATAAGGTCTTTGAGGACCAGATAGGGCGTAACATGGAGGTGTATGGATGATATGCTGACCAAGAGCACCAGTGCTGCTGACCATGTCGCCGACCTCGAGGAGACCTTCAACAACCTGCGCCGGTATCGGATGAGGCTTAACCCCCACAAGTGCGCCTTTGGAGTGGCAGCAGGCAAGTTTCTGGGCTTTATGGTAACCCAGCGAGGGATTGAAGCCAACCCTGACAAGATCAGGGCTATCTTGGAGATGAGGCCCCCAGCTAACAAGAAGGAGGTGCAACGCCTAACTGGGAGGGTGGCGGCTTTGAGTCGCTTCATGTCAAGATCGGCAGAAAGCCTGCCCTTCTTTAAGGCGCTGCGCAAGGTCAATGGCTTCGAGTGGACAAAGGAGTGTCAGGATGCCTTTGAGGAGTTGAAGCAATTTTTATCCACTCCCCCGCTGTTGTCCAAGCCTAAGAATGGAGAGGAGCTCTTCCTATATCTCGCAGCCTCCCCCGAAGCTGTCAGCTCTGTGCTCGTGCGCATGGATGTTGATGGGGTCCAGAAGCCATCTATTACACCAGCAAGGTACTTCATGATGCCGAGACCAGATACTCTAGAACCGAGAAGATTATTTTTGCCCTGGTGGTCTCTGCTCAACGCTTCCGACCTTACTTTCAAGCTCATCCCATCGTGGTGCTCACGGACCAACCTCTTCGGACCATCTTGTCTCGCCCTGACACCTCCGGTCGGCTAGCCAAATGGGCCATTAAACTAAGTGAGTTTGACCTATCCATCCGGCCAAGGTCAGCCATGAAGTCTCAGGTGATAGCTGATTTCTTGGTTGAGTGTTCCTGGACCGAGAAGGGTGTGGAGGAGGTACGCCGGAGGAGTGTGTGGACCCTCCCTCGACCGAGGAGGCAAAAAGAGGACTGGATTTTGCATGTGGATGGAGCAGCAAATTCTCAAGGAAGCGGAGCTGGACTCATTCTTGCGAGCCCTGAGGGGGATGCGGTGGAGTATGCTCTCAGATTCCAGTTCCCGGCAACTAACAACCAGGCGGAGTATGAAGCCCTTTAGCGGGAATGAGGTTGGCTGAGGAGTTAGGTGCAGGGCGTTTGAGGGCCTTCACGGACTCTCAGCTTGTTTCTGGGCAGATCACTGGGGAGTACGAAGCTAGGGACCCAACCATGTCCCATTATTGAGCAAGGTGCAATCCCAAGCCTCTCGGTTCTCTTACTTCCGTGTCAGCTACATTCCTTGAGCGGAGAATGCCAGAGCCGACGCATTATCCCGTTTAGCCACTTCGGCCGACGGGACGCTGGGAAGAACATATGTGGAGCACCTCCAGGCCCCGAGCATTGAAGTTGCGGATGAAGCGTTACCGGTGGAGCAAGAGCCCTCCTGGATGGACGCCTACGTCCGATATTTGACCGATACTCTCCCAGAGAACCCCGCTGAGGCCAAGCTACTCAGGCGGAGGGCCCCGAGGTTCTTGATGATGGATGGGAAGCTTTATCGAAGATCATTCTCATACCCGGTCCTCAGGTGCGTGGGACCAGCGGAATCAGACTACATCCTCGGGAGATCCATGAAGGCATCTGTGGAAGTCACCTGGGGGGCAGAGCCCTAGCTTACAAGGCCCTACGACAGGGGTACTTTTGGCTGACCATGAAGGAGGATGCAGCCGAGCTCGTTAAGAGATGTGATAGCTGTCAGCGCCATGCTAATATCCAGAGAGCCGACGTCTCAGTTAACCCCCTTGGTGCACCCTGGCCCTTCGCCCAGTGGGGTATGGATATCCTGGGACCATTTCCCCGGCCTCCGGACAGCGAAAGTTCCTCCTGGTGGCCGTTGATCACTTCACCAAGTGGGTTGAAGCCGAAGCCCTTGCTAAGATCACGGAAAGCAAAGTGAGATCCTTCTTTTGGAAGTCCATTATATGTCGGTTCGGACTGCCGCACACCCTGGTCACCGACAATGGCCGGCAGTTTGACAACACGCCCTTCCGGGAATTCTGCTCCGAGCTGGGCATCCATCAGAAATTCACTTCCGTCGGGCACCCTCAGACCAACGGGGCGGCCGAGGTGACTAATCGAATCATTCTCCAAGGGCTGAGAACTCGACTGGATGACTGTAAGGGACGATGGGTGGAGGAGCTCCCCAACGTGCTGTGGGCCTACCACACAACGCCGCGAGCCCCCACCGGCGAGACCCCATTCAGCTTAGTCTTTGGATCCGAAGCCGTCATCCCGGTGAGGTTGGCTCACCGAGCCCTCGGGTGGAATCATACAACGAGGAAGGCAACCCAGACCAGCTGCGAGCCAACCTCGACCTGGTGGAGGAAATGCGAGACCGAGCGCGACTTCGGATGGCGGTCTACCGGGGGCCGCCAAATATTACAACGCCCGTGTGCGTCCCAGGACTTTCCTGCCAGGAGGACCTGATCCTTCGACGGGCTGAGGTCTCGAAGCCAGCAGAGGGAGGCAAGCTAGCTCCAAATTGGGAAGGACCCTATCGGATCGCCGAGACACTTCGTCACGGAGCTTACAAGATTGAAGAGCTCGATGGGAAGCCACTTCCTAGGACATGGAATGCAGACAACCTTCGTCGGTATTATCAGTAACGCATTCTCCTCTCACATTAAATATCGTGCCTGTATTCTCTTTGGGCTTTCGCCCCTCATTCTATATTAACAAATTTCAATTTTAGCTCTTGAGTTCTTTTTACCCAAAGCCCTGCACCAGCCAGGCATAAAGCCCGACACCCATCGGCACCTAAAGCCCAAGCCAGTCATGAAGCCCGACACCGTCGGCACCTAAAGCCCTGGGCCAGCCAGGCATGAAGCCGACACCCGTTGGCACCCAAAGCCCTACACCAGCCAGGCATGAAGCCCGACACCCGTCGACACCCAAAGCCCTGCACCAGCCAGGCATAAAGCCCGACACCCGTCGGCAGCCAGGCATAAGCCCGACACCCATCGGCACCTAAAGCCCTGGGCCAGCCAGGCATCGGCACCCAAAGCCCTGCACAGCCAGGCATAAAGCCCGACACCCGTCGGCACCTAAAGCCCTGGGCCAGCCAGGCATAAAGCCCGACACCCATCGCACCTAAAGCCCTGGGCCAGCCAGGCATAAAGCCCGACACCCGTCGGCACCTAAAGCCCTGGGCCAGCCAGGCATGAAGCCCGACACCCGTCGGCACCTAAAGCCCTGGGCCAGCCAGGCATAAAGCCCGACACCCGTCGGCACCTAAAGCCCTGGACCAGCCAGGCATAAAGCCCGACACCCATCGCACCTAAAGCCCTGGCCAGCCAGGCCCGACACCCGTCGGCACCCAAAGCCCTGCACCATCCAGGCATAAAGCCCGACACCCATCGGCACCTAAAGCCCTGGGCCAGCCAGGCATAAAGCCCACACCGTCGGCACTAAAGCCCTGGGCCAGCCAGGCATAAAGCCCGACACCCGTCGGCACCTAAAGCCCTGGCCAGCCAGGCATAAAGCCGACACCCGTCGGCACTAAAGCCCTGGGCCAGCCAGGCATAAAGCCCGACACCCATCGGCACCTAAAGCCCTGGCCAGCCAGCATGAAGCCCGACACCCGTCGGCACCTAAAGCCCTGGACCAGCCAGGCATAAAGCCCGACACCCGTCGGCACCTAAAGCCCTGGACCAGCCAGGCATAAAGCCCGACACCCATCGGCACCTAAGCCGGCCAGCCAGGCATAAAGCCCGACACCCATCGGCACTAAAAGCCCTGGGCCAGCCAGGCATAAAGCCCGACACCCGTCGGCACTAAAGCCCTGGACCAGCCACATAAAGCCTGACACCCGATGGCGCCCGACCACGGCACCTAAAGCCGACACCCGACGACACATAAAGCGACGGCACTTAAAGTCCCCGGCCAGATAAAGCCCGACCCCCGTCGGCACCAAAAGCCATGTGCCTACTGGCGCAAGGCCCGACATACCCCTGGCAGAGCGGCGCCGTCGGTCTGAGGAACCGCCTACCTCAACCTCCAACTACCGGCGCTTCAACCCAAGAAACCTATCCTTCCTGGCCCCAAGTTTCGGTCCTAGATGGCTAAGGGGGTAGCTCGCGTGAGTTGAGAGTTATCCCCTGGCACTAATGGGACCA
Source organism: Calamus simplicifolius (assembly GCA_900491605.1). NCBI lineage: Eukaryota > Viridiplantae > Streptophyta > Magnoliopsida > Arecales > Arecaceae > Calamus > Calamus simplicifolius. The sequence goes on from UESW01004009.1 coordinate 866,460, forward strand.
AGGGGCCGCGCATTGTCAACCAACGAATTTGGGATAAGAGTCGCAAATAGACTTTATTTGAGGAATATTTCATTAATTTGAAGGGATTACAAAATGCCGACATCGTCGGACTTGCAAAAACAAAAATACAAGCTCACGGTTCTGCTGGCGCGGGCTCATCGTCGGAGGGGGCCGAATCTGAGAAGTGATCTAGCTCACTTCCAGGGCTTGGGGAATGTTCAAATCCCTGGCGACTTTCTCCTTCCCATGCTGGAACCCTTGAAGGAACACCGCCGCCGAGGCTTCTGCCAATCATCTGTAAAGCGCTCGGACGCTTTGTACTCTTCTATAATTCCGGCGGTCCTGGCCACGATGGCAGCTTCCACCTCAGCGGCCCAAGCTCTTTCCTCCGCACGAGGGCTGCCACTGCAGCCCTCTCGGCCTCTTGGGCGCGACTCACCTCCTCCCCGGCTTGGTTTGCTTTTTCCTTCGCTGCACGTGCCTCCTCCTCCGCTGCCGCTGCCTTTTCCTCCGCGGACCCTACTCTCTCCTTAGCTGCGACCGCTCGACCCTTGATCTCTTGGATGGCCAAGGTCAGCTCAGAGATGTGCAGGTCTCTGGCCATCACGGTGTTTTCAGCCTCCGTCATTTGGTGGAGCGCCGCCCGCAGGCAGTTGGCATCAGCTCCGCTCTGCTCTCGGTGGCCCTTGTTTCACTGGCCCAGGCGCTTCTGGTCGACTCCAGCGCCTCCTCGGCCGCCTCCGCGTGGTGCTGGGCATCTTCGACCTCCTTCTGTGCTTCGCGCAGAAGGGCCTTTCCACCATGGATTGCCTCCCTCGCAGCCCTTAGGGAATGCGCAAGCTGCATGAAAGTTCCAGGTTAGCAAAAAAAAAAAAAAAAAAAGGGAAATATAAAGGCAAAGGGTGGAAAGACTGCTTACCCTGACAAGGGCCACGTAGGATTCTCGGAAGAATGTACTCGCCTTCAGTGAGCTCTTCCAGGACCTCGATCATGAAAACTGGAGAAAGGACCCGTTCAGCCCAGCAACCGTCATTCAAGATGGAGTCCCGGGGCGGCCCTGGTTTGGCCCTGCTCCGTTCGGCCATTTCAGCATCCTCCGGCTCGGCGCACGGACTGCTCCTGGGCGTCCTCTCGGGGGGTGGGCTTGCTATCCCTGATGGCCCCTCACCCCAGTCCCTGACTGCCTCGGGCGGGGTCGGTTCGCTGGGGGCAGGAAGCTTTTCCGCCGCTGTGGGCTCCTCCGCCACCATTGGCTCCTCTGCAGCTGGCTCCTCTATTGGGGCCCCCATGGTCGCCGCCACCTCTGGCGGGGTGTCGGCTGTGAGGTCGATTTCTGGAGCAGCCGGGGGGTTTTGTGGTGCTGGTGGTCGGGGAACCCGAGCTGTCGGGCGTTTTGGGGGTGGAGCTTGCTGGCCTTCACTCGGCCCCTCCCGGGCCCTCTTCTTTGAGATGGCCTTCAGGAGTTTCTGTGTCGGTATCTTCATGGCTGCATGATCGGTCAAGTTTAAAAAAAAAAAAAAAGAGGAAAATGGAGAGAAGCAGGCAAAATTTTGGCTAAGTGTGGAAATGGCTTACCCCGGTGGGAGATAAGACCCGCCGACTGGAGGTTATCTTCCGTCAAGAGCAAGGTGTACCAAGGGATCTCGGCAGCTAACAATTGACCCAACGCTTCCCGATCCCCAGGATGGACGATGGAGTTCGCATTGCCTCGGAGGTCGGGGTCTCCCCATCGGGGCCTGACTTGGTCTAGGCCAGCGAAAAAGAATCGGGATTTCCATCCCTTGATCGAAGAAGGAAGAAAAAGCTTGAGAACCTAATTGGGTCGGGGCTGGAACAGCCACCAACCCTTCTGGGACCGGAGGATATAAAAAGACCGAAAAAGAGAGATTCGGGGGGTGATGCCAAGACGATGACAGAGAATAACAAAGGCGCTAATGACCCGGTAGGAATTCGGGACCAATGAGAAGGGGTCAAAGAGTAGTAGTCAAGAAGGTTGATGAAAAAGGAAGGAAATGGTGGGCGGAGACCCGCCTTCAGGCAAATCTCATAAAGGGCCACCCGACCGGGTCGGGAGGAGATGACCCTATCATCAGGAGTCGGCAGGAAAAGCTCGACGTCCTGGGGAATCTGGTAACGGGCCTGGATTTTTGCCAAATCCAGACCTGTTACCGTGGAGGCGGTCCCCTCCGGGAACCCCTCCACCCTCGAGGAGGTGCCGGGCTCTGACCGGCGGCTCCTCGATGGGGCTCCACCAGCAACCCGTCACCGGGCCAGGGGGATGCGGTCCTCTGAATCAGTGGACCACTCAAGTGGAGGAGAGGAGGAAGGTACAGGAGAAGCGCGGTGCCTCTCAGAGGGAGAACGATTCTCCGAATCGTCCTCCGAGGTCCAAGATGGAGAGCTCATGGGTAGAAGAAGGATGGAGTCTATAATGGACAAAGAACTGACCTGAGGGAAGGAAAGCTAAGCGCAGGTTCTCGGATTGCAGGGGAGACCAAAATGCAGGCTCAGAGGAAGACGATGATGGCAACAGTGGTGTGGCCAGATTCAACCCCCCGAGTTTTATTGGGTTTTTAAATTGTCCCGCCTCGTCTCGTCAGCCACATGGACCCCCACCATAGGCTGGTTCGCCTCGATGGTTGCCCAGCGCATGATACGGTACACCTCCGGCCAATGATGGGACTCCGCTGACGTCGCCACTATGAGAGGTAATGATGATGCAGCTTTCCACGCGGACTCGAAGAGCTAACCTCGCCTCGAGGTCGATCGTGGCGGGCATAGTGTACGGAGCGACCGCATTTTCACATTCCCCATGTCGTCCGCATAGAGATGTGGACGGGGATCAGCCACGTGGGAGGTAGCACCCCTTTTGCCTTGCCAGTGGGGCCCGCTTCGCCTCAGGGATGAGGGGGCATCTGATGTGGATGATCCAGCACCGTTAATAAAAGGTAACAGCAGCTAACGGAGGTCAACGCATCTCAACCCCGAGACCCCCCCTCCAGTCTCGAGGTGCACAAGCATTATCTCACCCCAAGACCCCCTCCGGTCTCGGGGTGACGTCACTATCTTTCAACCCCGAGACCTCCCTCCGGTCTTGGGGTGCACCAGCACCATCTCACCCTCGAGACCTTCTCCGGTCTCGGGGTGAGGTCACCATATCTTGACCCCGAGACCCCCTCCGGTCTCGGGGTGCACCAGCACCATCTCACCCTCGAGACCTCCGATCTCGGGGTGAGGTCATCATATCTAAACCCCGAGACCCCCCTCCGGTCTCGGGGTGCACCAGCACCATCTCACCCCCGAGACCTTCTCCGGTCTCGGGGTGAGGTCACCATATCTCGACCCCGAGACCCCCCTCCGATCTCGGGGTGCACCAGCACCATCTCACCCCCGAGACCTTCTCCGATCTCGAGGTGAGGTCACCATATCTCGACCCCGAAACCCCCCTCCGGTCTCGGGGTGCACCAGCACCATCTCACCCCGAGACCTTCTCCGATCTCGGGGTGAGGTCACCATATCTAGACCCCGAGACCCCCTCCGGTCTCGGGGTGCCCCAGCACCATCTCACCCTCGAAACCTCCTCCGGTCTCGGGGTGAGGTCACCATATATAGACCCCGAGACCCCCCTCCAGTCTCGGGGGTGCACCAGCATCATCTCACCCCCAAGACCCCCTCCGGTCTCGGGGTGCGCAGGCATCACCAACGTCCAGCACGTGAGCCAGCCTTCAAACCAAACGACAACTCCGGGCCACCTGGCGCACCCACGTGGCTCGTCGTGCATCCGTGGTTGCTTGCGGCCACGCCTCATAACGGTGTATGGTGCATTGCATGTGTCCCTGTGCATGACTGTGCCCCGTTACGGAGTACGATTCACTACCACTTGCAACTGTGTGCGGTCATGTCAAGCAAACAGCGCGCACCAATACAACCATAGCTGCTAGACACCTGTAAAGCCATATTGACAGGTAGCGCGGGATGCCTCCGGCGCGCACAGTGATGGTACGACAGCAATCTTTTGGAAAACAAAGATGGGACATTCGGACAGGTATAAAAACACGCACCCGCACTGTAAGTAAGGATTCGAACTCTGGTTTTCTAGCTTTCTTCCCACTAGCAAAACCCTAACTATCTCAGCTCTCTTTTGCTGAGCGGTTCTTGTCTGATCCCAAGTAACTAACTTGAGCGTCGGAGGGTCCCCATCGGAGCTTCCGGTCTCCGGAGACTTTTCTTGCAGGGGTTCGGAAAAAAGGACGTCCGTCTTTCCCGACGCTTGAAGAAGATGACTTAGCATCATCAATCATTATCATCGTCAATAGCATCAGTTGTTCCTGTCGTCATCACTTGCGTGTAATCTCAATTAATCTTGCACTGTTAATCACCTGGATATTAGTACTTGATGCGATGTGGTAAGAAGATGGCTTACAGGCCCCAAAGCGCTGAACCATCAGGATCCAACACACACAACCACAGACCAAAAATATGGAGTCAATAAAGTTCACGGAATAAACTCATTCACACATTTTTTTTTTTTTTACTATTATCCGATTCAAACACCTGCATAGAATTTTCAGTTTCCTCCTTGGCAACAAAGCCACCGAGGATTGAACAAATCAGTGCCCATAACCATATCCAATGGCTGAACCTTTCTGTTGATTCAATTAACTTGCTAGTGAACTGAAACTATATGACCCAAAAATTTAAGTAATTAATGTATAGCAGGTAAATCTGAGCTATTTTTGGGATGATAGCGTTTGTAACGTTCTAAGGTTTGCTAGTTCAATTAACTCGTTAACGGGCTGAAATCATAAGGCTTAAAAATGTGAGTGAAAGTTAATGGACAATAGGTGAACTTGAGTTATAAAAATATGTATATTTTTTTTCATTCGATGTAAAACTATTTTTAGAGTATCACATATCTGAAAGCAACGTGTGTTGCAAGTTCAGATTCTCATTTCATTTCCATCCTACCACAATCCATGCCATGTTAATGAAACTGGTTTTCAACACCTGATGTTACCGATTGCCCCTGTAAATTATCTATGATTCCTTTTATCTTTTTATTTTAAGGTTTTGAGCACAGTTCAAAATCTGAGCAGAGTTGCATGTCACAACAAGTTAGCGTCTTAAGTAATTGACATCTTTATAAATGATATTTTAACAGACACAACTGATATGCCACCAGGATTAAGGATAGCCAACTGGTCTGCTGAGCATCTTTGCTTCCTTGTTTTACATCATGTGTTTCTCCCAGAGATTCTTTAACATGAGATCAAACTATCTAAAATATATTGTTGCAAGCCATATGCAGAGGGGCTTTTACAAGAAACCCTCTCTATGAAGCTAATATAATACATTAAACTCAAACGGCTATTTCCAAATAATGATAAGTTACAGAAGATTGCAAACATATCTTCACAAACATAACGATCAATGAAGGTCCAGAAAAAGAAGGAATGGACTTGTCAACTGCCAATCTGGCTGCAGAGCTCTTTTATCCGAGTTTCACTTGCACTAGTAAATGAAAAGGTTTGGTTTCTTCCGGATGGGGTTGATGGAGCCATACCCAACCAATGGTAAAGATCATCTGATAAAGCTGATAAGATCATGGCCGATCAATGGCGGTGATCACCATTCCAAAGCAACTTCGGTCAGCCACCCGGGTAGAGCCTCCTGTCGGCTACTCGGGTAAAGCCTCTAGCCAACCACCAGAGTAGGACCCCGAATCGACACCAAGATAGAGCCTCCAGTCGACCACCCGAGTAAGACTCCGACTAGACCACCCGAATAGAGCCTCCAGTCAGTCACCCAGGTAGAGCCTCCAGTCGACCACCCGGGTAGAGCCTCCGACTTGACTATCCAGGTAGAGCCTCAAATTGGCCATCCGAGTAAAGCCTTCAGTCGGCCACCTGGATAGGACCCCAACTCGGCCACTCGAGCGGAATCCCTTATGGGGACCATCTGTACGGCCCAACCACTCAGACTGCTCATACGATCTCACACGACCCAAAATTTCAATGGAAGAGCGACATGGGAGACAAATCCGACAGCTGCTCAAATTTGACAGAGCCCACCAACTCTGCTATGGCCACTCATATATGACAAGACATGACCTACCAACTTTGCTACGACCGCTCATATCTAACAGGACCTTACCTACCAACTTTGCCACGACCACTTTGGCCCTACCACACGTGACATTCAGTTACGTTGCGAGCTCCACGAACTTCCATAAAACGAGTAAGAGGTACCCTCGATCAGATACGATGATCACATATACGCTCACACAGAGCATTTCTCTCTAAGATTCTCATGCTTTCTTTCAAGCTCACAACTGTTGCCCAGAGTACTAACTTGAGCATCGGAGGGTTCTCGTTGAAATCAACGGCCCCCAAGTATTGACCCAAATATTGATTTTGATGAATAACAAAAACTACTTGAGTATATTCCTTTTAGTACTAATAATTTTGATTAAAGTGTTTCAAAGATTTAAACCTTTAATCATTTAAAATCACAAGAAAAATTGAGCTTGGTCTTATGTCTCCCTTTAAGTGTCAACTTCAGCACTTAGAGTCGACTTCTACGGTCAAGACCGTAGAAGCCAACTCTGGCACGTTTCGGCACGTTTTGGCACTTTTGGCATAGGCTCAAGTCGACTCCAATAGTAGCTTAAGTCAACTCGGTTAGAGAAACAGAGAGATTGCATTTCTGCGACAAGCTCGAGTCGACTCCTGCAGGGTCTCGAGTCGACTCGGTTAGAAAAACAGAGAGACCTCATTTCTGCGTCAAGCTCGAGTCGACTCCTGCAGAGTGTCGAGTCGACTCAGTCAATTATACAGAGTTATCTTTTTGGCACTCAACTCGAGTCGACTCCCGCATTAGTTCGAGTCGACTCCCGAAGAACTTGAGCTGACTCCTAGCAAGGCAAGAGACGACTCCTCTATGGGCAAAAAATTATTTTTGGGCAACCCGCGCTCGAGCCGACTCCCGCACCTGTTCAAGTTGACTCGAAGCCTGACAGGAGCTGACTCCAGAACTATGAGAGACGACTCCAGAACCTGATATTTCTCTAATGGACTTCAACCGCTCTTTCTCCATTCGTGCTAAAGACTCTTCCAACTACTAATAACGGCTAGTTTGCTTCTAAAAGTGGAATTGGAAGATGTTTATAAGTATAAGCCCTGGGTTGATTCAAAAGAGAAGAGAAGAAAGAGAAAAAGTTCAAATTTCAAAAGCCCTAGAGTGAAAACAGAAGTTAAAGAAAATCCCAAGAATCTAAAGCTAATCTTGAGGAATTTCATCAAATCAAAGGAAGAAGAAGAGAGCCCTAGTTCTTCCAAAGCTTTAACGTCAAAGAGTCTTCCAAAGCTTCAAGCACATCTTGAGGAAGGTCAAATTGAGGAAAAGAAGAAAAGCTCAACTTCAGAAATATTTTAATCAGGCTCCTATTTCTATTTGATTACATTGTTTTATTTGCTCATTTTGGGAGCTTTATTTCTGCTATAACCAAACTCTTATTACTTTTGTAAGTTGATTCAATCAGGGGATTGAATCAAAGGAATAGTTTAGCCTTGTGCAAGCTAGGAGGCTTGTGAGAGGTTTTGTGCTGATGAGCCTGTGAAAACCAATTGGGTTCGTTGTGATCCCGGAATAAAATAATAAGTTTGAGTTGTGAGCTTGCAAAACAACTCCGCTATAATCATAAAGATTATAGTGAGGCCCAAGAGATCTTTGAGAGTGGATGTATGTGTAGTTAACACCGAACCACTATAAAATCCTTGTATTTATCGTGCTTGACTCTTCTCTCTTCTCTAGTTGCTATACTCTGCTTGGATTTTATTTCATTGCACTTACACTTCTTCAATCACTGCACATTAGCATTGCTTGCTTAAATTAGTTTAAAATTTTAAATAACCCAATTCACCCCCCCTTGGGTTGCCAACTGGGCCAACAATTGGTATCATAGTAGGTTCTCATCCTTTCTTAATCTAACCATCAAGAGCTAAAAATCCAAATAACAGCTCAAGCTGATTCTTCTTTTTCTGAGGGGCAATCCACTAATCGCCCTCCATTGTTTAATGGCACCAACTATTTATACTGAAAAGCTAGAATGAGGATATTCATTCAAGCTTTGGATTATGATCTTTGATTATTAATGATCCCAGCACTCCCACATACATAGTAGATGGTTCTATCATTCCCAAACCCGAAAGGGATTGGAATGAAAATGATAAGAAAATGGCCAAGTTAAATGCCAAGGCCATGAATGTCCTATACTGTTCCTTAAATGCAAATAAATTCAATAGAATATTACTTGCATCTCAGCTAAGGAGATATGGAACAGGTTGAAAGTTATCCATGAGGGTACCAACCAAGTTATAGAGTCCAAAATCGATATACTTCTGCACAAATATGAACTCTTTAACATGGAACAGAATGAGTTCATCACTTGCATGTATACTAGATTTACAGATATTGTGAATGGATTAAAGAGTCTTGGGAAGACCTATACTAACTCTGAGCTTATGTGAAAAATTCTTAGGTCTCTTCCAAGAACATGGAAGGCAAAGTGACAGCCATCTAAGAAGCCAAAGATTTAAACACTTTACCCTTGGAGAAACTTCTTGGATCTCTTATGACGCACGAACTCACAATGAAGCAACATCTAGAGGAGGATGTCAAGAAAAAAAAAACAATTGCCTTGTAAGCTGCTGAAAAGGAGAAAAGTAACAGTAAAGAAGATGAAGATGATGAGGACACCGCCCTCTATACAAGAAAATTTAAAAAGTTTATGCAAAGATGGAGGTCATTCCATAAAAGAAGATATGATGTAAAATGAAGGAGAAAAAGAAAAAGATAAGAAGAAGGAACCCATAATTTGCTATAAGTGCAAAAAGCCAGAACATTATAAGTCTGAATGTCCTTAACTCAAAAGAGATTCAAAAAGAAGAAGGCTTATGTTATAACATGGAGTGACAGTAATGAATCATCCTCCGACGAGGAACAACAAGAGGTTGCAAACATGTCTTATGGCAAATGAGGAAGAAGTGCAGAAAACCCTCTATGATTTTACATTCGATGAACTCCATGATGCATTCAATGAACTTCTGGATGATTTTAAAAATCTGAGATCAAAAAATAAAATTTTGAAAATTGAAAATCAAGATCTTCTCCAAAAGCTTAAAAAGAAAATGAATTTGCTGCTGAAATTGAAAAATTAAATCTAAAAGGCAAATTTTAGTTTATGAGAAGAATGTTATGTCTGCTGAAAATATGAGATTGAAAGATGAATGTGAAAAATACAAAAAGATTGTTGATAAATTCACCTATAGCTCTGAAAAATTAAATTTATTGTTAAATAATCAAAAGGTTGTTTTTGATAAAGTTGAAAAAGCTCAGCCGCAGGCTCATCGATCAGCCGGAAGTGGATTATGACAGTTGTCCTCCTCTCACCCATCGCGTCATGAAAGAATCGATCTTGCACTGGTCCCACCATTCTCAACTGGATCCGTATAACGGCACCATGGATTCACTTGACCACCTTGAGAGCTATAAAGTTTTCATGCAAGTTCAAAGGGCTCCTGATGCCCTACTCTGCGTCGCCTTCCCTGCTACCCTCCGGAAGGTCGCCTGTGCCGATACTCCCATCTCCAGCCGCGCATCATCGATTCCTTCAAGCAGCTGGAAAGGGCCTTCCTGCCTCACTTTAACGCCTGCCGAATGATCCCCGGGTGACGAACCTATTCTTTGTCCGACATAAGGACGAAGAATCTCTCAAAGATTTTATGGCCCACTTCAAGACAGCCGCCCTCAAGGTCTACCACCTCGATGACTCCATGGGCACTCTAGCGCTAAAGCGAGGCCTCCATCCCTCCCGCTTCACTACTCTGGACATGAAGCCTCTCACTCTTATGCGGAGCTCTGAGTCACGCACAAAAGTACATTCGCACGACGAAGCTGACTCCATGAGGAGGGAGGCAGATGGGAGGCCTAGTAAGAAGCAGGTCCATGAGGAGCCAAGCCCATCCCAAAAAGCCAGAGCCTCCACGCCGACTAGACAACCAGCATAGAACTTCGCCCCAAGGAGGACAACTTCATCCCTCTTCTCTCCCCGGATGTACATTTTGATGGAGATCGAGAGGGAGCGATACCTCAAGTGTCCCCATTATCTAAAGTCGTCGGCCACCCGAAACAAGAGCCTCTACTGCCGATTCCATCGGGACTACGGCCACAACACAGAGGATTGCCGTCACCTGAGGCACACCATTGAGGACCTAATCAGCGCGACTACCTCGAAAAGTTCATCCAGGAAGGGCCCTCGGCTGCTCCGCGTCAAGCGGGCCCTCCATCTACCCAGGCTAGCATGGACAATGCCTCTACTGAGAGAACAGTCGACATAGTCTCCTGGGGGACAGACCACGCTTCCAAGAGGTTGCGGGGGTACGAAGGTGTAGAAACTGTAATCCCTTTTCAGAGAGGGACTTAGCAGGGGTAAGCAATTCAAACAATGATGGCATCGTTGTTTCCATGATTATCGCTAAACATCCTGTAAAGAGGATTCTGGTTAATAGTGGAAGCTCCACGAACATCCTTACGATACATTTATTCGGATGAATCTTTCTCTCGACTCTCTCCGACCCATGTCCGCTCCCCTAATCGGCTTCACAGGGGATTCTGTAAGAGTTGAAGGCGAGATCATTCTCCCAATCACGGCCAGGACACCACCCTGCTAGAGCACCATCTTCATAGGTTTCTGATTGTTCGAGTGCCACTGGCCTACAACATCATACTCGGACAACCCGGCCTGAACCTCCTATATGCGACATCTCCACCAATGCCTCATCAATTTTCCTACTAGCAATGAGATCGATGAGATGCGTGGTGACCAAAATCCGATGCAATTGTGCTATTACAAGGCTCCCAGCCCCTATGAGATGGTCATACCACCGGCTCCATACTGCTGGACCCAAGAGAGTCAGAGAAGAGAGAAGAGCCAGCCGAGCGTCTGCTAACTTTCTGCTGGGGGATGACCCGGCAAAGACGATCCAGATCAGCTAGCTTCTCCCCGCAGAAGAGAGATCGACTCCTCACCTTCTTATGGACCAACTCGGACGTCTTTGCATGGTCAACATCGGACATGCCCAGGATACCTTCAGAGATAATTACCTACAAGCTCAATATTGATCGAAGTATCAGCCGGTCCGACAAAAGAAATGAAATTTCACCCCTGAGAGACAAAGGCAAACTACTTGCCATCGGTCACCTTCGGAGGCATGCTACCCAAATTGTCTGGCTAATATGATGATGGTCTACAAGGCAAACGAAGTTAAAGGATCTGCATCGGCTACACCAACCTTAACAAGGTGTGCTCGAAGGACAGCTTTCAGTTGCCTAAGATAGACCAATTGGTCGATGCCACATCCGGCCACGATTTTCTTAACTTCATGGATGCCTTCTCGGGTACAACCAGATACAAATGGATCCGAAGAACGAGGAGAACGCCTTCGTACTGAGAAAGGCATCTATTCAGCCTGAAGAATGTAGGAGTCACTTACTAAAGATTGATGAATAAGGTGTTTGAAGGCCAAATCAGACGAAACATGGTGTATGTGGATGACATGCTGACCAAAAGCATCCGCACTACGATCATGTCACCGATTTGAAGAAAACTTTCAACAACCTTCGCCGCTACGGATGAAGCTAAACCCTCGTAAGTGCGCATTCGGAGTCACTGCAGGAAAGTTTCCGGACTTCATGGTAATCCAACAAGGATCAAGGCAAACCCAAAAAGATTCAAGCCGTCCTCAATATGAGGCAATCCGCTAATAAAAAGTGCAGCGACTCCGAAAAAGTAGCCACCCTAAGCCATTTCTTGTAAGGTCTGTCGAAAGGTATTTGTCCTTCTTCAAGGCCCTGTGCAAGATGAATGACTTCGAGTGGACGAGAGAAAGCCAGAAGGCCTTTGAGGAACTAAAGGAGTTCCTGTCCTCCCCACTTTTGCTGTCAAAACCGAAGAAGGGGGAGGATATCTTCCTCTACCTTGCTGCCTTCCCGAAGGCAGGCAACTTCGTGCTCGTCCTCGTCCTCGCCGAGTCGACTCCAACGGAACGCAAAACCGGTCTACTGCACCAGCAAAATACTTCACAACACGAAAACCAGGTATTTCCAAAACCAAAAGATCATTTTCGCTCTGTCTTGTTCAGCGTTTCAAGCCCTATTTTCAAGCTCATCCGATCATGGTGCTCATGGATATTTGGAGTTACGAAGGTGTTGCAGGGTTACATATTGTATTTTCTAACTTGTGCTTCCTAGTAGCTACCTAGTACTGCGATCTAAAAATATTCTATGATAAGGGAATGGGAGAACCATCTAAAAATATTCTATAGTGAGTGCATGAAAAAATTCTTTGGATTTGCCCAAGATTTTTAATCTTTATTCGCTTCTCTTTGGCTTATGGCACATTCATATAACAGGTTGTATGGCCCTGAAATATGCATTCATGTTTGATTTTTATGAGCTAACTAAAAAAGTACAATATGTAAATCTAACGATTTTGATCCTTCTTTCTGGAAGAAATACTTTCATGGTACTTGGGCATACTAATAGTCTATTCCATCCTGATGTCTATCCATCCATCTCAATGTTAATGTCCTTCCATCCATCTCAATATCTATACAAAGGATTGCGTGTGTAGCATATTAATAAGTGCAAACAGAGCCATTGTAACCCCCATGAATGGTGTAGTCCCCTGCTATATTTCGAATTCAATGATTTTAATAAATTCCCTAAAGTAGTCCTACCCTCAGCTATGTAGTCATGAAATACTTACCCTATTTTCCATGCTCCACTCCATCTACCTTACCCACCTCTATATTTTTTTTCTTTTTGAAATTCAACCCTGCTCCCTTGCCCCATCCCTATTTTTTAAAAAAATTATCTTTAAAAAGAAACTTTAACAACTCATAAATATATTTACAAATTTAATTCAAATCATTAATATCGTTAAAACAAATATAGTAAGATAAATTGATACTTTAGACTTATATGTGATTTTGCAATCTATTCCACTGTAATTTAAATCTAAGACACCTTCACCAAATTTGCAGATGGTTTTTGAATGCATCTAAAATACATTACTTTGCCGTGAAGAAAATTTATATCCCCCTGTAAGAGATACTTTGATATATATTTTCCCGAACAAGTTCATGACATGAAACCGGAATCATTACATTATCATGTTCCATAAAATTTACAGTCAATGAGACCATAGCGCAAGTGGGCAAATCCACCACGTTCAAATAATACCAAACAACCATTCAAAGAGCCAGAAAGAATCTCTAACATGATCAATTCATAATGTACCAATCGAATTCAGAGTGTCGTTGCCTCGTTACTGAGTCTACTGCCACCCTCCAAATTTACACAATTCAGCCTAGATTTAGGGTAATAAATAGATACAGTTATTGGAATTATGTATCTTTAAAAAAACAAACCCACCATTGAAAAAAAGCCAAAAAATTTACCACATTTAATTTACATAGGCATAACGGTAAACAAAAACACATCCACATCTACATCCACATCCGAGAAAGAAACTTAAGCTAGAATACCATGATCCAACGAAATACTGTGACCTAAAAGAATCCACCATGAATTCAAGAAATCTCAAAACCCCTAAGATTTTTTTTTTAAGATGCCGAATAAAAGAGAATAAGGATATATTTAACCCAAACACATCATGTGCTCAAAATTCTCCCCAAAAACATTTCAGATATTTCAAGAAACCCAAGGATCAAATAGACTTAAAACCCATCATTATTAAGAAAAACAAAAAATAAAGAAATATGAATATCACATAACAAAAAAGAACTCAGACATCTAACCAAAAACTTCATGGCATCGTCAGAGAATACAAAATCCATCATATAATTCAACAAAAACATCTCCATCGATCTAAAAGCCTCCCCCAAAATCCACCAGTTACATGAGAAAGATAAGCCCAAGAGACATAAGAAAAGGCAAAAAAAAAAAAAAAAAAAATGAAATCTTTTGATCCATGGCAAGAACCAACTCGCCTGCATTGCATTGCCTTCCATTCTTCCGATGGAGTCCTCAAGAGATTGAGAAGAGCAGAAGCCCTATTCCTTTTAATACACGGGCTATATATATATATATATATATCTGGGATGGGCTGGAGCAAGTTATAGGGGAGGGAGTACATATTACCATCTCCATCCCAACCCAAAAATAAGACTTATGATTTTCCCCAGTCCATCCCAAACCTAATCAAAAGTTTGAAGATCTCACTACGATCAAAGCAGTGATCGGGTTGCATCATCGTTAAATTGGATAAAATTGCCATCCCAAACCTTATCTCTGAAGAATAACATGATAGGAAATCTAGCAGAAAGTCAAACCAATTTTATACGCTCACCAAGCAACAACACCTTTTGGACCTGGCAAGCTTCACAAAAAGCCAACAAAACAGGTCTAACCTCATTGAAGCCCTGTCAACTAACCGCAAGGGAACTTGAATTGCAATTTGTTGCAAGTGAATATCACAACAGCTTTGGTGCTCAAATAAGAAGCGGATTCAGGAAAGATACGCAGGTATGATATATTACATAAAATGCAGAAAGAGGAGAAAACCTGTGATGCAGGCTTCTTCGATAACTAATAGATGAATACATGAACGCGCACACAACCTCAAAGCCAAATAACAGCTAGCCATGGTAATTAAAATTCCCTGGGCACCACACCAAAATACAGGAAAATATATAGCTCAAATGCATTTCTAAATGAAAGAATAAGCAAGCTAGCATACAAATCCAATACTTCATTTAGTGGATAATTACCATACTGCCATGGGTTGAACTCGATCGATCTGATGTCAACTTCCTCATGGAATCTGAGTTATCAATCATAGCCCTGTGTTCGGAGTATTTACCATTGTACTCATATACTTCCAAGTCTCCCCAAGGTGTAGGAGTAATTTCACCACTCAGGTTGAACCATCTTGGAGTGAATTGGTGCCCATTTTCTTCCCTGTTTCTTTTTTCTGCTCTCTGCCTCTCCTCCAGTCTGAAAACCAACAAAATCAACAGTGAGGAATGCAATCTGAAAGATACATGTACTTTGGTAACAACAAAGTTTGGCAAATACATTCAAGCTTTAGGTTGTAGGAAACAATGGAAGGTGCAATTCCTCAGGTAGCATGGCAAATGAATTCAAGCTTTAGGTTGCATCCATCAGACATTCACTCTCATTTAATAGTGCAACCAAACTTCAGTGACAATCGCTCCTAAATTTCTATGAGGTTCTGCAATGTTTACCGAATTTGAAGGCACATAAACTCATTCATGTGAACATACCTGCTCTTTTCTGCACCAGATTTTGACAAATCGCCTTTCTCAAGTGCATATCTATCAGGCCGCAATCGGGAATCTGATGCCAATAACTTCTTTGGTGCTGTGTCAAAGCTGTTTATTTTATGGGCAAAGTACGTGTATTGGTATTTGTCATTCTCTGGTGTGGCAGCAACCCTCCAGACCTGGTTTTAGACATCCAAATGTTTCACCAATTACTGCAGATAAAGAAGAAAACTCAAAAATGGAATGCAAAACCTGGTTTTAGACATCCGAATGTTTCACCAATTACTGCAGATAAAGAAGAAAACTCAAAAATAGAATGCAAAATGAAGCAAGCCAGAGAAGCTGCAGAATTAATAACATCTTTGCACATGGTTCACGGTAGATTGAGTGCAGAATTTTAAAAAAAATCAATAAAGAAGCTTGGATAGACAACCTAAACTGCAAGGTTGGATTTCCTAATAAAATAAACAAGTACTAGTCAAGTAAGTTTACGAAGGATTTTCATTAGTTAAAAACCATCACTTCCTACTTGATAAATGACTGATTATGTTGCTGGCAGCTTGAAAGCTATGAAAAGTAGCAGTCATTTCCGATCTGAATTCTCCTTTTTTAGAAGCCAAGAAACCACAACCTTTTTTCAACACAAGTGAACCAGATTGCAGAAAGAAAAGAAGCGCTATATTCTTAATTACTCTTGTTACCAGATATAGCACAAGAGAGAGAAATATACTGTCGGAAAAAAAAATGCTACATGGAAGGACCAACCAGACTAACCGAGATCTAGCCTATCGTCGTGATGCTTCACTGGATTTCCAGCAGCACTTAACATAGGCTGCGTTTCTGAAATGGTGGTAGACCTAATATTTTTGGCTGTTCAGAGTTTTGTAGCTTTAAACTTTTGGTTTGCTACTTCAACCAGAATAAGCTAGGTTTGATTGACCCTAGTCACCAGGATACTTTTGCTTGTTTCACTCCTATAAAATGAATTAGATCAGTCTTCATTCACCTCCCCCTTCAGGGAAAAAATAAGCTGGCAAAAGTACAGGAACGCTTGTTTATTCATGCACACATTTCTGTTATTGGTTACTAGATCTTGGCAGGTGGCCAGCTGTGATAATTTTCTTTCAATTCTCAAACTTACCGATGTTTTAAGAGTGAGAGAGAGGACGCAGAGATTTGGCTACTTTCTAACCAGCATGAAATGGGATTTGGGCGAATTATGTAGCAACAACTTTTTGAACATACATGCTAAGCTTCCACACTGGGATTCTAAAAAACAGATATTCAGAGAGATCAGGTAGCACTGGGACTATAAGAAAGAGTGAAGGTAACGGACAAAAAACAGTTAAAATTTTCTTACACTTTATCATGTGAGCCAATCATGGAATGTCCAACTGAGGTCTGACGGACACCCGGAGGACTGACCTCTAGGATATAGTATAGATCTACATTTTTACCAAACTGGAATTACTGACTTAACACTTGTTGCTACCTAGAGTAAATTCTTCTACTACTGTTTCTTGGCTAAACTAACCTGAGAATGCCGACTGATGCCAAATACACATCGAAGAAATTTCTTTCAGATTTAACAATGAACCTTCAGCAGACCGCTGATGTCATTTTGGGTTCTGACAGGATATACCACAATTGATCTAGAGCATATATGAGTTTCCAGTCAGGGTTGCAGGCTTTTACTACTGTTTCTTGGTTAAACTAACCTGAGAATGCCAACTGACGCCAAATACGCATCAAAGAAATTTATTTCAGATTTAACAATGAACCTGCAGCAGACCGCTGATGACATTTTAGGTTCTGACAGGATATTCTGTGATTGATCTAGAGCATATATGAGTTTCTAGTCATGGCTGCAGGACCGCATATTTTCAAATTTCAAGAGGCCCAACCAAAATATCATAGAACCATAGCTGCATGCAAGGCTATTGGCAACCCTGCTTCTAGATTCATAGAAATCAATACATATCATTTGACAAATAACATGTTTACATGACAGTAGTGTTAGAAGGAATCCAACTAAATTTGATAAAAAGAATAGGAAAAATGGTTTAAACTTTGTAATTTCAAAATATGAATAGAATACAACAGTATCAAAAATACAGAGCCATCATAAGGAAATTGTCAAATGCCATGATGGGTATTCTACCATACCTAAACATCTCAAACAGAGGTCTGATATCTTGATAAAATGTCCTTCAAATTAGATTTACACAAACTTGTTAAGAACCTTTTAATGCTATATGTAATTATCTGATAAGCCTTAAGATTTCTTAGTTGCTTCGCCATCTCTACATTGCCTCTGATTGACAGAAAATTTACCGAGAAACAACTCTAACCACACATAATGCATGACTTGGTCAGCATTCAGATACCAATGTTTTATTTCTGATTAAATATATACTTGAATTTTGCCAACCACCAGATCTGTAGTACTGGGAATTAAATCTCTCACAATTATATGCTCTAGAAGGCTTTTGAATTCAAGTACACCATGATTTTGATAAGCACTTAAACCTTCATCAGAAAATCTGCATCCCCTAAAGCTCAAGCAGAAATTGTCTTGAAATGTTTATTATAATTACATAATGCAACTTATCAAGTAGAAAAGCCCTCCTGCCAACAATACAGGGCATGCTTATTTTTATAGTTAGATCACGCACTTTAACTCCTTTAACAATTCAAAGTCAATAATCGACTATCCAAATTGAAAATACAGACCATTAAACATGATCTATGCTATAAAAATGCCTAAAAATCAAAATTTGTATGTTTTGTGGACTCTAAACTAATCATCTAGTATATATCAAAGTGAGTGGCTCTCAGCATAATAGCATGCTTTACTATGCTATAATCATTAAAAACTAGTAAATTTAAATCTACCCATGTTTTAAGATATGCTGATCGATCTATAAAGTAAATTTTCAACTTATGTGCCCTACCATGTATTTTATTGCACTAGCACAATTAATACCATTCATTTTTATACCAACTTGATGCATAAATTAAAAACCACCAAAATATATAAATTTTAGTTTGTACGCACGTTTTTAGTGTGGAACATGTTCAATGGTTTGGATCTTCAATTTGGATGGTCTATCTTCAATTTTAAAATTGCTAACTCCTTTAAGGATTAAGGAGTTAAGATAAAATGTACAGCCTAACTCATTTTTATATCCAAAATGTGGCAAAACTACTTAGTAGCTTATATGCACAGCGTGGTAGGCACAAGCATGGTCATCAACACAGATATTAAATGCAGCAGCATGATAAAATTGATAAATGATGAAACACACCCCCTCCCCCTCCTCCTGCAGAACAAACATGCTGACAAGCTAATTCATGCAATGAAAGAGAAAAAATATATAAAATGATAATAAATAAATATAATATGAAATGGACCTCTTTCAGTTCAGTGCCTGGAAGGGGCTCTCCTTCCTGATCACAAGGTTGGCAACTCATGAACTCATTCCATTTCCCAGTCATTAATATTTTAGGTTCTTCTGCAGCATCGTAAACATATCCATCCACCTCATATCGACCAGCCCTGATACAATTGAAACTTTACATCAGATGCTGAGCAAAAGTTCACCATAACACCTGAATATGGTATTTGGACCACATTATTATGTGGATTATGCAAGTCAGATTTTGACAAAACTTTGCTTTTCATTGCAGTCAAGCAAATATTGTGATTCACTATCTTTTCTTCCTTTGCCACCATTTTTATTTGCAGGGGAGAAATATTATCTGATGCGCAAAAATCGTCAAGAAGAAGAGCAAACTAGGTAACCAAAACAGTGTGTATAGCTCCATGGATGTTCCAGACAACAACTGGACTGACAGCTTACATGTTCCATTAGTGAAGTGCTATACTTTTGATCTCATTGCACAAGGGCTATCAAACTTGAATATTAGTAAACTTAGGGCAAGTCATGTAATGTCAAGAAATGGAACATACCCAAACCAGCCACATGGTTGAAATATAGCACAACCTTGTCTCCAGTTGTCAAGTTCGTCATAACCATTTCTCCAGGTGAGTCAACCCATGTGCGTCCAAAGATAAGGTTATTAACTTTTGTGGGAGGTGGCACCAATTCTAAGACAACACCAGACTTCTTAAGTGTCAACCTTGTTCTGCATCATAGTAAAGATAACTGTGTGAGCAATTACAACATTTTTGCACCAATTTACAAGTGTGTGCACCTTGCATATGCTTTCTCAGTTGAAATTGTCACAAATTTTAATATATCAACATTAAATAAATTAAATGTAAAGGCTATAAAGAAAGATAATGGTAAAAGCCAACACTTGAAAATATGTGATAATAAAACCTCTCCGAAGGAAGAAAAGAAAGACACACAATACTCACCTTCCAACAGGATATACCTCTATGGTGTTTCCTAAGAATTTAGTTCTTAATTTGGAAGTAATATCATAAATGAAGTGTTCATTCTCAGAATGCGCCACGCCCATTGGAGGATGATGACTCACCTACATGGAGAAAGAATGAAGACCAATTACATTATCAAATGAATTGTTCAGAAAAGAAAGCCATTATCATTACCCATTGGTATGGTAAAATGTTGTGAAGAAAAGCAACAGAAATGAACAGTTATAGACCTACTTAACAAATTTGCCAGAGATGTTGGATATTCAGCAAATAGTTCAATGAAAAATTTCCAGAAAAGAGCAAAGGAACGATACAAAGAAATAACAAGCAATACCTGTTCTGCAATGAATGTAACTCCACCATGATTGACCATTTCATATGTCTCTCCAAGGATTGGATTAAAAGGCTTCCATGTTCGCTGATAGGCATAGTAAACAGATATTGCCCATGAAGCTGCAAAGGGTAGCCAGAATTTAGTTGAGTCTAGCGATTAATGCATATAAAGAATAAAAAGAAGCAAAAATGTGCACTTACAAGTATAGACCAGCCGCATGTAAGGATCTTCACATTCATCTGCCATATCTAACAGGTAAGAGTACTCCATTATCTGTGACAAAAATCACAGAACATATCATGTCTTGTCCATAATCAGCAGTGTCAAATAATAATATCTTCAGGCACAACTAGTATGATGGCCAACAACACAAGAAAACGTAACAAAGACCATCCTTGGTCAAAATTTGACTGGAGAATGCTCCATTAAATCTTAGCAAGGCAATATGGTTCACAAAATGGATTCTTTTTTGTTTAGCATAATTTAAAATTCTAAGGCAATGAAGCATGTAACTAGCACAAAGGAAGGACAATGACATAAACAATCAATTGTAACAACATAGGTAATGACTGATGAAGATTCAAGGATGCCCAGATACAGAAAGAAATTAGGTTTTGTCTGGAGGAGGTCAAAAAAAAGGAGTAGAAAATAAGTATCACTAAATAGTGGTAGATGATGTTGAACAAATTGCAGAGTACCAAAATAAGCAGCAACCCAGCAGTTGTACTCCTCTTCGGCTTGGACAAGGCTTCATGTTCAAACTTTGGGGAGCATTTCCCCATGTGTTTGAAATGATAGGTAGTGCCCCCATTGTCAAAAAACTTGCAGTTATGGTAAATGTTGTTCTTTGTATTAAAAAGTAGTAAGAAGTAATTTAAAAATCCAACTCAAATAGCTACAAGAATGCTAACAAGTATAGTTGTGGTCGACCTAATAATAATATTCAGTGCAATTATCAAGTAATGATACAAACACTCTTCAATGAGCTACAGCTGCATACATGTTTAACAGTTATGTTCTTAGACATTTCAAGATTCTATATAGTATATAACTCAGATGCGCTCACCTAAGATTAAAATCTGATCATCCAAATCCCAATATGACAATCAGAGTACTTGTTACTAGCTTATCAACCCACATAATGAAACTAATACCAAGACAAATTTACTTCAGCAATATTTTTCAATTTTTTGGTTAACAGAGAATAGAACTACGACCGTTTTGGAAAAGGAGGGAAAAGCCTTATTATTTCACAAAACCTAAGAAGCTCTTGCTCTTCCAGAATCTCTGAAAATCTACAAGATCATTACTATTTTCAGAGTGTACCATCAGTTTCTTACAAGTTGCATCATGAGGCATCTTATTTATCTTTTTTGTTTTACAGTATCATAGCTTCAAACTGTTTTACCTTGGTATGTGACCTTTCCAATGATCTGCTTATATTTACACTGCAAATTTTCATGCAGGCTACGCATGAAATCATTACTCTCTTTCAGCTTTAATTTACATAAATCAATAAGCTAAAAAGTTAAAAAAAATAGTTCATATAACTTGCTATGGTTGTAGTGGTTGTTCTGAATGAGTCTAATGATATTGAACATGATGACCTCGGCCTTGCACCTGTCCTATATTAAGTAAGCTAGTGAAGAATGAAAAATAGAACAACTACAATTTAGGAGTGTGATATACATTCTAACAGCCATTGACAAATAACAAGCCTTTTTCCCCCAAGTTCATTGTAAGGGTAGCAATATCACATCTTTTTCAAAGCAATAAATCTTCTACCAAATTCAAACAAAATAATCCTCAACTACAAAAAAAAAAGCCTAATGATCCTTTATAATCCACCCAAGAAGCCACCTCTTATCAAGTCATTAGACATCACCAAGCACACAGATTATCATAGGTGAGAGGCGCTCTGTGTCAAGCTTTGCAACATTTGGCCTTCCCCACATGATGAAATCATACTTCTAAATTAGAGTCTCTAAAGTATTTCCAACCACTAAATCATTGGATCTAATGTTTAAATTCAATGATGGTTAAAAAGGATAAATCAGTACCATTATGTTAATGCTACAGTATATTGCATGCAATGATTTATGAGGGGAAAAAAATTAGCAATCTTGTTCCTAAATAATGACACTAATGAAGCAGAATGATAATTGCATATTATGAACTAAACAAAGATTTTTTTTGTTAAAAATTAAATTTCTAAATTAACAGCTGGATTACATAACTTTTAGCAACAAAACTTCTCTTGGTGGCATTAAAATACCTTTCTGCACATACCTCTGCCATTTTCTGAAGCATCGTCATTGGCTCAAAAATGATGACCGGAAGTGTCACCATTGACGTAACATCTGATCCTATATACTTTTGCATCATCTTCCAATAACTATCCCGATCCTATAAATAACAGAGAGATTAAAAAAACACCAAACCAATACAAGCTTCAAATCATTGAGAAGGTATAGCAGGGATTATGGAATAAGGTAACAAAATCCAACAAACAATATGATTTAATTAACAATCTGACACTCGCATATATGATAGAGACGACCAACTCACTTCTTGTTAATGCCAACATAATCAACAGAGCATTTATATGTAATTAAATGAGAAAAATATATGTACATATAAAATGTTTTCTTGAACGATTAATTAATAATATACCCGAGAAACTCTTCAAACCAAAAGAATAAACCTTTCTTTATCTATTAATGGTGATAGAAGAATGTTAGTCAATTTGTATGTATCATATAATTTAGATCTCTTTAACTTATACATATACAGCAAGTCATTCTAAGGAAACTGAAGAGGAAAATTCAAAGCTATAAAAATACTAGTTGCAGATAATAAAAAGGATAGTGACAACCCTGTAAAGAAACAAAGGAAACCAATGGACAGAAAGGAAACTTTCAGCAGCAATCCAAAAGCAAAAAGGTTGCATGAAAACAAGCTAACCAAAACCTAAAGAACATTCATAAACAGCAATGTCAGACCTACTAGTCAACTCAACTAAGTCTTATTGCCAAACCAGTTGGGGCCAACCATATGAATCCTTTTTTACCATTCCGCTTGATTGAGGGCCAGATTTTTAAAACTCAGTATCAACATCTCTCAAAAAGTATGGTCTAAAACAAACAAAATGGAGGAAAAGGATTCATGTAGCCAAACCCAATTCGTTTGGTATTAAGGCATAGTTGAGTTGAGTGGCATGACTAACATCAAGTACTTGTTTGTGTTCTCTTGGTCTTGGTTAGCTTGTGCTTTGCTTTTGAATAGAAAATTTCCCTTTCTATCAAGGTTTCCTTTGTTTGTTCGGAGGACAGCCCCCATCCCCCAAGAACATAAAAAGTAGTAAGAAATCTCCTAAATCAAACAGTATGGAAATTGCTAGAAAGCAGCACCTCCTGCTTCCATCTTCCTCTTTGAGCTTCAGCCTCTGCATCATCTGTGCCTCCTTCTGGGTTTATAACTTCAAGTCCTTCATAGCCCAATAACCTGATAATAAAAATACATCAGTTGATGTTCCGTAATTGTGGTATCAAATAAATCAAATTAGTCCTACCAATAAATAAATAAATAAATCAAGTCATTTGAAAAAAGAAATATTGAAACAAATCAACTAAGTACATGAAGTCAACAATCACTAGAATGTTGAATAGAATCAGAACAAGTTGAAGAAAAAATATGGCGCAATGTCAAAAATAGTTACCCAGGAAATGGGCTTCTCACTTCCTGGAGAGTTTCCTTGAAAACTGAATCCAGAACAGATTCAATATTTTGGGCATCCGTATTCCAAAATGCATATCAAGTGTCTAGGCGAACATCGCAAGAACAAAGAGGGAAAAAATCACTGAAACTAGAACTTTGGGCGGAGAAAGGGGTCTACATAATCTCTTTGCTAGATGTGATAAAAATAACTCTCTTATCATGCCATGTCAAATCTTTTTTTCTTTTTCCTACACAAAAAATGAATAATAGCATGTATAAATATTAAAGGATGGAGGAATTTCTATATCTCAAATTTATGATTACTATAAAAATCGCCCCATGTTTGAGAAATTAATGAGAATCCAATGAAAGCTAGTTCTTTGTAGTGATTTTTCATGAGAACTTTTATTTTTTTTTGCATATATTTTTTAAGATTCTTGCTTGTTTTAGGATCATGTTTCCCATTTCCCGAATTAGGTTGTTCTTCACCATATCACTGGCAAAGTTGATCATGGGCTAGGTAGCCCGCTTGGCCTGCCTAGCTTGGCCCTAAATTTTGGAAGTTTAGACAGTAAAAATAGACACTTGGGATGGGTCTAGGCAAAAGCAGTAGGCTCAATCTAAGAATCGGGCCAGCCCTAAAAAAAATTAAAAAGCAGCCCGGCTGACTTGACCTGGCTTGAGAGTATATACATTTATCTTAGAGATGATCATGGGCCAAGAAGTCCACCCAGTCCAGTCCAGTCCAATCCAAATTTTGTGAGTTTGGACACAAAAGAAACCTAATTAGATCCTAAATGGGGGAGTAGGCCTTACGGGTGGCTAGGTTTGGTTCTTTGAGATTAGGTCGGGCCTATTTAAAAATATAGTCTCGATAGTTAAGGCTAGAACTAGGCATAAGCATCAGGCCTAACTACCAGTGTGTAGCTTGGCCCAAGAAAAGCTTGGCACAACATTTGATCTACTCTAGTTTCCAATTTCATGCTTTCTTAATGTTTCCCACATTAGTTTCTTCTCATGGAAAATATGATGTCAACAACAAGCAATAATAATAAACAGCATGTTAAAAGATAGAGAAAATCTTGCTATCAACAAACTCTAAACAGCATTTTGTTGGTGGAACTTAGATATGCACAAGAATATATCTATCCCAACACTGTAAGTATACATCTATCATTAACACACCTGATGTTATGAGAAGAAGGCAAGCCAGCACTAATAAAATGGACACTTTTCAACCATAACAATTATGACATATATAGATCAAGATTCTAAGTTCTGGCAAGATGGAGGGCATCCTGCTCATCCCATTCTTATGAGAACGAGATTGGTACAGGGATGGGCTCCAAAACCCCATACACATAAGGAATAGGAATAGAAAATAAAGGAAAAAAAAGGGGAAAAAAAAGGAGAGGAGAGGAGAAATAAAGGAAAGAAAGAAAAGAAAGGAAAAAAAGAAAGAAAGAAAGGGAGAAAAAAAAAAGAAAGGAAAGAAAGAAGGATGAATGAAAAGAAAGAAAAGAAAAGGAATGAAAAGAGAAGAAAAGGAAAGGAAGGAAAGGAGAAGACATAAAGAAATAAGGGAAGGAAAGAATGAAAATAAAGAAAAAAACAAAGAAACAAAGAAAAGAGGGGGAGACAGGCGCGAAGTATCTACTGAGATGCTTTGTTGGGACAATTACCAAGATAGGATAAAGTAAAGTGGATATGCGTTAAGGTATCTCTATATCCATATCCATCAGAAAATTTATATCCATGTCTACCCTGTATCCACTAGGTATGGATATAAATTTATACCGTACTTATAGGGATTATATAATATCCATACCCTATTACCCATATATACTCCGTACCCAATGTCTGTTCTGGACTCTGTTTCATTCATTTCATATTTTTTGTTTTTATTTTTTTTCAAATTTCAATTTCAGGCCTAAGCCTAAAAGAATTGCATGCTGCTTTATTTTTTTCTGTCAATATCAAACTAAACAAATGGATCAGGCTCGAAGAAATTATGATCTATGGCTACCTTAAAGTTTTTATAGAAAGTTTGGAACTATGTTAATAAATGAGGATAATTAAATAAATTTACCAACGGGTTCAATGAGTATGAGACAAGGCAGGATGAGGATATCTTTATGTTATGGGTACTACCATGTGTTCCCAACCATATCCGTATCCATTTTTTGACCTCCATACTCGCTTCAAATGAAGAAGAGGTAGACGAATACCCGTGGGTTTGGAGGAAATTGCCATCCCTATATTTTACAGGATTAAAATCTAGATATAGATGATAAGTGAAAGCAACGCCACAAAATAAACATCCTCATAGTAAATCATTATATTCAACATCTTCAAAGCAATGCATGGCATCTGCAAAACATGCATCCACCAGTCACAAAGTAAGTACTTTTCATCGACAAAGATTGATAACACAGCTTCATTTCATGGTTTGGATATATCCAAACCCACAATTTTGTTTCATATGATCAACAGGGCGAATTTTCAATTTACATGGCCAATTCTTACAAAGAACCCTAGCAAAGGGCAGGCATGTCGACCAAGCAAAGTGGATCATATGATCCAACACAGAGAAATATTGTCAAGTAAAAGAACTGAAAAAATTTCAAACATCATGCAGATGTACTTTAGATGTAAACAAAATGCAAATGAATCAGTAAAGCAGCCAAAAGCCTAAAATAAAAGAAATCGAGAAGGGTAGCTCCACGGAGTAGGGAATCTAAAAGTAAACAAAGAATTGCTAATTTCAGTGCGCCTGAAAAGTCCAAGCTCTTCTATCATTTAATAAATAAATAAAGGCTATATATATATATATATATATATATATATAGCCATAATTTTGTTATAAATTCAATCTATAAATGGGATTTGATCATGTTGAGATCCAATAGACAACGAAGCTTAAGCAAATCTTTGACACCAAAACTAAAATTTTAGGTGTAGAAAGGAAAATTTGAAATCACTTGAATTTAACATAACAAAAGAATAGCAATTTCATGGCGTTTGAGAAGCCCGAGCTCTTCTACCACAAAACAAATAACTAGCAACAGTGAATTTATTAAAAATGTCCTTGGATTTGGGTTTTTATGGGCTTGATATCTCATTGTCGCTCAAACTACAGCACATCCTGACCTCAAAAATAAAAATTCGGGTTTGAAAAGGCAAAACTAAAACCGTAGAGCTTCTTTCCACTCATTCATAAAACCTCGACTGAATTTAAAATAAATAAATAAAAAATCAGATCAGAGCGCTTCCGTACCCATTGACCGATTTGTGCACCGCGCTTCCCCAGCCCCTTACACTCGCCGAGATCGCCGCAAAGAACCCACCGCTGGGCGCCGGCTTCTCGTCCTTCGAACCCATCTCCGGAAACCCTAACTCGGAGAAAAATCCCTCAAAACACCAACTGAAAACCGAAGAAAGGCCCAATCACGCGATCAAGAAAAAGCCCTCGGCGAGATCTCAAGTCGAAAAGCCTCGAAATTCGCTCAACAAGCCCTCGATCAACGCGAAGTTATAAGAAAAGGGCAAGATCTAGCTGCGCAAGAAAGGGGGCAAAGGTTTTTAAATTAAGCAAAAGAAAGAGAGACAGAAGAAAGAAAACTTGAGCGCTTCCGCTCGTGGAAGGACGGCCGGCGGCATTTCTAAGCGTGGAGCAAGGCCTTCGAGATAGACCTCCTCGAAAGGACTTTTTTATCCCTAACCGCGTCTATCTGTGTTCCCTTGAGAAATGTTTAAATTGAAACTGTTCCTCTTCCTTGATGATCTTAACGGTCTATTAAGTTCGATGGCTTAGATCTGCGGGTATGATTGGAGTGCTCACTGGAGCATCAGGAGTCGGTATGCCTAACCGAATGGGAATATTTGTAGGGCAAATTTGGAAAAAAAAAAAAAAAGGCGCATCCCTAAAGATGGTGACGTTTTGGAACCTTTCATGGGCACAGCTTGGTGGTGCCTTGCGAGCATGCTGGCCGCCAGTAAAATATTAGAGGAGCGCTTGGCCACGTGGCAGATGACGTTTGGATTTGCATTCTGTTCGCTATTATAGGCTTATCGGCAGTTGCCCTAGGCTTATCGGCAGTTGCCCCTTGCTCGGGTTCTATCATGGCACCGTTAGTATCGGAAAGATTCCGAAACAGTCAGGGAGTCCAAGTTTTGATTATACCAGTCTCGGCAAGTTTTGATTATACCAGTCTCGGCGATCTCGGTTGCCGATTACCTGAAAGTCGATATAAATATTTGACTGAACGAACTCTCCAACTTAGAGTTTGAGTCATTCTTAAAAAAAAACTCAAAAGTGAAAAAGAAAATTATAAAAATAATTTTAATTTTTTTATTTAAGTTTTTTTTAAATTTTTAAATATTAAATTAATAAATTAATTATGAGTTTTAAATTTGAATCTATCAGTTGAATGCCACGTTTTGTCGCATGGAATAAAATTAAATAATATTTATTTTTTGTTTAATGATAAGGATGAGAGTGAAAAAAAAAATAGAATTATTTTTAATTTTTTTTTAGATTTAGAGAACAAAATGGCATATCCGATTATCCTCTGATACTTGAGGATTAATACCGTATTTTAGCTTACATATTTTTACGTTTAAACCATCTAGAATTTTGAAGATTTTACTTTAAAAATTAAAAATAAGAGATGAAAGCGATTCGAAAACAAGGTTTTCGTGTTAAAATATTCGAGATTTGAGTTTCGGAGTCAGGTTTGGTGGCTTTTGTCGCTGTTCAGAAACCCTAGAGCGCTGGCCTCTTCGTCAAGAGGTCAGCGATCGGAGTTGAAGGAAGAGGAAACGAGAAGTTCCAGTCGTCGATCCACTCAAGCTCCCTCGCATCATGAAAAAGAGTAAATCGGCGAAGGTCCAATCTCAGCAGCAGAACGATCACGTTCTTCCCTTCAAATTCTCCAAGTTGCTAGATCCGGAGGCTTCTTGGGACAAGGTATGAATCCCAGCACCATCTCCGCTCTGTCGGCTGATTTTTCGTCAAATCTGATGCGAGAATTTAAGAGTTACATGCGAAGATTTAGGATTTTTGTCCTGCGATTCGGTTCTCTTAAAAAACACTAGATTTTTTTCCTCTTTTTTTTCGTTGCTAATGCTCTACTTGTGCCGGTATTGTAATTTGATTCAGGATCAGTTGGGTGATGTTCTACATTGGATCCGACAAGTGTTGGGCCTTGTGTGTGGATTGCTGTGGGGTGCGATCCCTCTCGTCGGTGCAAAATGGATTCTCGTGTAAGTTCTTGAAGTCGGCAGTTTTTTTTCCCCTTTCTTTCTTTCTTTTATGAGTCAGGTGGATACCTCACCGAAGAAATTTTACTCATCCCAATTGACTTTTGGCTTTTATCTGATAGTGCTTGTAGTTTACTTATTATATCCTCTAATGAGTTATACGGTCACAGAAGTGCTACCAGTCCAAACCCTGAACTGCTCATGCTTGATTCACTTTTTAACATTATATTTTAATTATATATTGAGAGATTGCACCGAAACAGTAATCACCTATCAGAAGAACGAACTACCTTCTTTTTTTTCTGCTTGGATTTTGATTTAATTCAACTCCTTCAGTTGTATTTGAGCTTTAGAGATGAGTGCTATCTGTCACAAGATGGCTTTGATTATGCTAAACTCTGATGCATTGGTTGCTTAGCAGCTGACTTCTGTGATATTTAGTCGATTGCATTTGATAGAATTCCTGTTCTTTAAGCATGTGGAGCTATATCCATTCGTGATGTTATTTGATCTCACTACCTTCTCTTCCTATTGTTTTCTCATTATTGCTTTTTGTTTTCATTGGTTTCTTAGGTCATGTAATTAGAATTTGCTGTTACTAGTCATCCATGTCGATGGGAGGACCAATTGGTTGGAAAAGTTCATTTGAATTCTTTGTTTAGATGAACTAATATCAGATATAAGAGGGTGACTTTGATTCATTCCAAACATGTTTCGATTAGTTATCCATATTAGGTTGTCTAGTAACTCTTGAATTCCCAAACGGCTCTATAAGTTGATGGCTTGATTCACCAATCAGTAAGCACTAACATAAACAGCATGCATAGTCTCTTTTAGATGGAGTCGATTTTGAGGATCATATTCTTTTAAGCTAATTCAAAAGGCGCTCTCTCTCTCTCTCTCTCTCTAAACCACTTCCTAGATGAATCTGTTATGCACTTTTTCTATTTTCTCCTTCTCTCTGACCAAGAAATAGAAATTGGAGGGTAAGTTTTCATATATTTTGTTTATTATTTGGTCTTTGATTGCTATAGGAGTCTATGGTGAAAGAGATAATCATTCGATGCTCCTGTCTTGAACCATGAAACCAATCCCATAAAATGTGTAGTTGGTTAAGATAAAGACATAAGTTGAGGGTCTTCTGGTTCGTCAGCTGAGTAGAAGCTCTATTTAATATAATAATGTTCTTAGGATGGGCCAAACTTATGTTGTAGTTGCCCACTTTAATCAAATAAGGAGATTAGCCATCGGCTGGAATATTCAAGGATTTTGCATGAACTCTTGATTATAACTCTGGAGGATGTATGATGAGGTAGTGATTTTATGTAAAACCTACAGAGGAAAAATACTGTTTTGGTAGATAGAGTTCAGGCATAAGATTGTTTAGCTCCATTTTTTGCCATTCATGGAGCAAACTAAAGAGGTAGAGTGTTTCAGAGTTGTTAAAGGTTTCATGTGAAAAAAAGAATCTTGTCAGAACTTCAAACAACATCTAGTTTGGGACTTAATGATCAATGATTTTATTGCATTGTCCAACCCTAAAGGAATTACCCAGGAAGGGGCTCGGAATCAACTTCTATGACAAAGAAGTTAAATTAATTTGTGTCATGGTTGCTAGTCTGATATAATCATGTGTATATGTCATGGGAACTAGTTGAATGAATAGTTTTCTTTATTTTATTGAATGTTATTTCAATTACCTTGATTGGATGGGGTTGTAGAGTTGTCATCTTAAGTTGGTGTAGATCCTTTGGTTATGGCAAAGTTTAAGCATTTGTTCAAAGAAATGGCATAGCCTATGTGATAGGAAATGTCCTCCCTGCTGCATACAATAAAAAATATAGCTACATTTGCTTTTAATTTGTTAGTATCTTCGTGATTTTTGCTGCAAATGTTTTATACCTGATTGATCTTTCCTTGCCCATTGTGGGGGATGTTATAATGGAGTGAACTCTATTGCAACCCCCTTTTGTAGATATCAACGAAAGAGGGAGAAATTTAGAGAGCTAGGAATTGAAGGGCTTCCTAGAAGGCAACCTTTTAGGTGCAAAGATATGATTGAACATCAAATTCACATGTGACCTTTAGAAGTGATTAAAGTTAAAGAATACTGAGGGATTCACTCAATCCTCTAATTTTAAAAGGTTACCATTCAATTGTATTTGGTGGACTTATGACCAAGGATTCAAGTCCTAGTCTTAGTACCCTTCCTTGTCTAGTCTCAGATTGGTACACCGCCTGGATAAGTCAGAATAGATCAAGATATGCTGAAACCAGAGTTTGCAAAATCGGTACTGAGATCTGTACCGATTCAATAGCTATGGTACGCGCACCCTCTATCAAAATAGGATACCATTTTTTTTTTACTTTTAATCACTCGGTATTGGACGATATAGGCTAGTATCGGATGGTTTAAGTTGGTTCGATTCGTATTGAATAGAAACTTGATATCATATCAGTGCGGTATGGTTAGTACAGATCGGTATGGCAGTCAACAATGGTTAATAACAAGAGTGGAGAGGATTTTTTTTTTTTTAAAAAGAAAAGAATGTCCTAGGATGCTAGGTTGTCTTGAGTATCGGAAGTTGGGACACTACCATCCCCATCCTTCTTGAAAGGTACCAACTAGGGTGGCCAGAAGGTCTTGATTCACAAGTGAACCAATATCTCAGCAGCATTCTAGGTACTGTTCTCTTGTCTTAACAGTGATGATACTAGCCATATTAATGGGGATGAATGGGATGTGAATCCTTGATCATGACTTATGAATGTGTTGAAGATACATTTTTCTAAACATTATTCTTCTTCATGATGAGTTTAAATGGTGGTTGTAGTTTGTATATGTAATATTGCAAAATATAAGGGTGAGTCATAGTGCAATGGTGAGGTTGCTCCATTGCAACTTTTAGATGTCATGGATTTGGAATATGGAAATAACTTCTTTACATATATCTAATTCTCCCTAAATTTCACAGTAGTGGGAGCCTCATTCATTGGACCACCCTTTTATATTGTAGAACTTGAATTTTGCATTCATCATTGTTGCACCACTCATGTGAACAATTTGATGTTAATTCTTATCCATTGTCCCTCCCTCCTTGCCCATCTTTTGCCTCACAGACTTAGCGAGGGATCTGTTGGAATGGTTTTTTGCCTATGAACATGAAGATTGATCGTTCAGCTTATGATTGTTGTTGTTGTGTATATAATTATTAAGCTGCTGTTGTTGTGTATATAATTATTAAATAAATGCTTTTTTTCTTTTGCAATGTTTCCTGTTGAAGTTGTGCAAATTATAGATTTAAGATTTGAGCTTATTAGTTGCTATTAGGTCTCCATCACTAATAATGGTGCACATTTGCAATATTCCTTTAAGAATATTAACAAGCTGAAATGAAAGGAAATCCTACTTGGTGTTTGGGCATTTCAACTGTATTTTGGAAAAATATGCTACTAGATCTGCTAGCGCTATACCAATTAATTCAGCTTTCTTGGTGCGCACCATATGTTTCGTCTTGATTTTAGGGGGCACCGTGGATGTCAGCATTATGCATGTTTTTGAATAAAAGCTGAAATCATATTATTGTAGTGCCATTTATATGATACAAATGGAATTTGCAGTTTAATTTTTTAACCATCAGCACGACAACATTCTTGTCTTTGCATTGATGTACCATCTCTCTGACAGTTATTGCATGAGCAAGATGCAGCAAGAAGTTTTATCCTGATTTTTTATTGTTGCTTTGAGCTTTTATTGATGCATTTCTCAAGTAATGCTTACCATGTTCAGATTCTTGGTGCTATCTTCTGGTATTATCTACGGATACTATGCACACATTCTGAAGATTGATGAGGAAGAGTATGGAGGCCATGCTACTTTGCTTCAAGAAGGGCTCTTTGCATCATTTACCCTTTTTCTGGTAAAATCTCTTATCTATTCTCCTTCAAGTGTCATGAGGGAGATTTACCACTATGCCACACACGCCTGTTCACATGTTTCTGGACTCTGCTGGCTCTGACATAATGTGGTCCTGATATGTGACCATTAGATTATACCCTGAATATATTTCATTTGGCGTTCACCTGTGATCTTTTGGATGATTTTTACATTTATGTGCCCTGGATTCTCAGATTTTGTTGCAAATAGCTATGGTCTCAAATTGTGCTAACTTACCTTTTACTGAGAACTTTTTCCCTTTTGGGATTGCAGCTTGCCTGGATTTTGCTATACAGCTTGGCACATTTCTAATGGGATACAGTCTCTTCGCTGGTGAATGATTTCCCAGTTGGGTGTCCTCATCTTTTTCATTTGAGCAGCAGATGTATGATCTGCTGAGCAATGAAGCCCCGGTTGTTTTTCTTAGAAAATAAAATGGTAAATTCATTGGTGGCTTGTTATTGATTGCACGGGAAGTTCTTTTCTTCCTTTCATTTTGATTTTAGCCCATTCAGACTTTGGAGACTCAACGCATCAAGTGAATCCACAATCCAAGTGTAATAACGATTTGTTTTTTTTATTTAGCTTGTGTTAGCTTTACATACTTGCTCTTTGCATCCGTACTGTTGTCCTATGGTAGTCTTATGTTACCATAAAATGGCTGCCAGTGGCCCTATTTCAAAGATATATCAGGATATTATCAAGAGGGGCTTGGCCTGTAATTATTCAGTTGATTAAAAATCTTTGCAAATCGCCATGACCTTGGGGTTGACGAATTTATAAGTCAATGGAGAAACAGGGTGGATAAATTCTAGTTTCATAAGATTTGCTGACAGCCGTTGAAAAAAAAAAGAGAGCAGGAATTGACTTATTTTTATATGTGTTGTTTCATTTAGGTTTATTCTTCGTAAATTTTGAAATGGTTATATATTTTTTTGGTTGCTGCACTACTATTTTCCCACTCTACAGCGGTGTTATCGGGAGGTTCAGGTTTAATGAGAAAGGTGTGCCTACTTGGATGCCAGGAGACTTTGCATTTGGGAATTCATGTTAAATACTTTGATAATTAAGAATTTCTATTACAATTGAAAAGATATTGTGGCTTGCATTGCCTGAGCTTCTTTTTGCTTTTGTTTGGTGGGGGCATGCATGAGACTTAGTTAATCAATGATCAAACTAAATGGAGAAAATGGTTTGCGCTGGAAAGAACCGTCCCCTGTTGAACGGCCTTCATTGCTCTTTCGCAGAGGCTAACAGTGTTTTCCCTTTCTGAGTGTTCTTCCTGGTTATCATTCACAATGAATTGAGAGAGAGAGAGAGAGAGAAATTTTTATTTGCACAGTTTGGATTGCTCAGTGCATTCTTTAATTTTTTTCCTCCTTCCTTAGCATCTTTCCTTCCCAGCATCGCTTCTTTCATTCAACCCCCTTCCTACTCTTCGGCTCCGGCACCATCTCTTCTTTCTGCCTTTGCACCGCCTCCTTTCCTTTTTTGGCATGTCCCCCATCATTCCCCTTTCTACTCTTCAGCTCCGGCATCATCTCCTCTTCTCTACTCCTGCACCGTCTCCTTCCTTTTTGGAGAAAAAGAGATGCCGCCAGGAGTGGGAGAAGGGGAGGGGGATCGATGGAGGCGGTGCCGAGGATGAAAGGAGAGAAGACGGGGCCGGAACAAGGGATGAAGGGATGGTGTCATGGAGGGGGAAGGAGAGGGGGGGAAGACGCCGGTGGGGAAGAGAGGGGGGCGGAAGGGGAGGAGACGAAGATAGCTTAAGATTTTTTTAAAAAAAAAATTAGGAATGCACTGAGTAATCCGAGCTATGCAAATAGAAATTTTAGAGAGAGAGAGATGTAATAGAATCTACTCACGTCTGACTTCGAACGGGATGGATGCATTGAATTATTTACCCATCGATCTCAACTTTGCTGCTAGATTTGCTATGCTTGTCACATGATCATGAATGGGTTGTGACCAATCAAACTTCTTGGTCGTCAGTTCACTCATCAGGCTCCCCATAATGGACTTATCGGCTATATCCGATTGAGAGTATTCTTTAATTTTCTTCATGAATTCCCTTGCATTGTCTGCTTTAGGCATTGATGGCTTAACATTTTTTGCCATCGATATCCGCATCAAGCTCAAGCTCAGCCTGTTAGACTGCTCCCAAGTCTCGTAAGAATACTTTTCATCTTCTGTACTGATCTCCGTAATGTTTGCAGGCTTATCTGAAACTATCGCTACGTCCAAGCCTATAATACCCAGTTGAAACTGAATTTGCTCAAACCAATCTGCATAGTTTAGCCCATTGAACTTGACCAGTCCATTGCTCATATCGAACAAAGGAGTAGAAGCTACAAACATTATACACGATTCATGGTTCGAAAAGGATTGTCCGAAAAGAAAGGCTTGGTTCGAAAAGAAAGGTATTTATTATGTCTTTGTTTGTTTCGAATCAAACCTTATTGAAGTTCATAAAAATACCTGGTGGTTAGATTCAGGTGCAACTACTCATGTGTCTCATGTTATACAGGGATTCCTTTCAATCCAGACCTTAAACGGAACTGAAAAGTACTTGTTCATGGGAAACAGAATGAAGGCACAAATAGAAGGGATTGGGACGTATAGGTTGATCTTGGACACTGGATGTCATTTGGATCTTGAAAAGTGTCGCTATGTACCTAATTGTGCTAGAAATTTAGTTTTGTAGGAAAGCTGGATGATGTTAATTTTCATTTTAAGATTGGAAATGCTACATTTTCTTTGTTTAAACATAAGTACTATTATGGTTCTGGTACTTTAATGGATGGTCTGTATCGTTTCAATCTTGATGTTGATTATGCTGAATCCCTATTCATGTTGAACATAGTGTAGGAAGTAACTGTAATGCACATAATGAAAATTCTGCTTACTTGTGGCATCAAAGATTAGGATATGTATCCAAGGAAAGAATGTTGAGGTTGGTGAAAAATGAAATACTTCCTTAATTAGATTTCACTGACATGAATATATGTATGGACTGTATTAAAGGTAAACAGACTAAACACATAGCAAAGAAAGCAGTCACAAGAAGTATACAGCTCTTTGAACTAATACACACTGATATATGTGGTTCTTTTCATGCTCCATCTTGGGGTGGAGAAAAATATTTCATTACCTTTATAGATGATTTATCACGTTATGGATACATATATCTACTGCATGAAAAGTCTCAATCGGTGGACATCCTTGAGGTGTTTATAAATGAGGTAGAAAGGCAGTTAGATAGAAAAGTAAAGATTGTGAGATCGGATAGAGGCGGTGAGTATTATGAAAAATTTAATGAAAATGGACAATGTCCGGGTCCATTTGCAAAATTTCTTGAAAGTCAAGGCATATGTGCACAATACACAATGCCTGGTACACTACAACAAAATGGTGTAGCTAAAAGGCGAAATCGTACTCTTATGGACATGGTTAGGAGTATACTAAGCTATAGCATGTACCTTTATCCTTATGGATGCATGCATTAAAGACCACTGCATACTTACTTAACAAGGTACCTAGTAAGGTAGTTCCCAAAACTCCTTATGAATTGGGAAGAAAGAAACCCAGCCTAAGGCACCTTCATGTTTGGGGTTGCCCGGCAGAAGTAAGGATATAACCCACATGAAAAGAAGCTTAATGCAAGAACCATCAGTGGTTACTTCATCGGCTATCCCGAAAAGTCAAAGGGGTATAGATTTTACTATCTTAACCATAGTACGAGAATAGTTGAGACTGGTAATGCTCGTTTCATTGAAAATGGCCAGTTCAGTGGGAATGACGAACCACGAAGGGTGGATATATGAGATTGGCCAGATCAGTAGGAGTGGGGAACCACGAAATGTGGGTCTGCAAGAAATTCGAATAGAAACTACTACACCTAATGTTTCTCCTCATGTTGTTGTCCCTATTGTTATGGCATAGTCAAACAACATGCCGGAACAACAAATTAATATTTCAAAACCCACAAGATGAATATGTAAGTGATGAGCTAGTTAATGATGTGCAAGTCATGAATGTTCAAGTGAGTAGATCACATAATCATCTGAAATAGCTGGTCTTTTCTGCCTTACAGACCTTCGTAATGCTATTAAAGAAACATATCGACATACTTAGTTAATATGCTTGTATATCCAAAGATAACATGAATATTAATTTTAGTATGAATGATTGTTTATTAAAAGTTATTTAAATTAGCATCATTGTTGGTTTAAAATTATGTGTTCAAGTATCACCCAAAGGTGAACTTAAATATATATATTCAAAGTGTTCAAGTATCACCCAAAGGTGAACTTAAATATATATATTTAAAGTTTATTATTTGTTTGAATCCATTATGATTACTCAAAGCATTAATATGTGATCGTGTATAATGTTTGTAGCTTCTACTACTTTGTTCGGTCTGAGCAATGGACTGGTCAAGTTCAATGGGCTGAACTATGCAGATTGGTTTGAGCAAATCCAGTTTCAACTGGATATTATAGGCTTGGACGTAGCGATAGTTTCAGATAAGCCTGTAGACATTACGGAGATTAGTACAGAAGATGAAAAGTCTTCTTACGTGACTTGGGAGCGGTCTAACAGGCTGAGCTTGAGCTTGATGTGGATGTCGATGGCAGAAAATGTTAAGCCATCAATGCCTAAAATGGACAATGCAAGGGAATTCATGAAGAAAATTAAAGAATACTCTCAATCGGATATAGCTGACAAGTCCATTGTGGGGAGCCTGATGAGTGAACTGACGACCAAGAAGTTTGATTGGTCACAACCCATTCATGATCATGTGACAAGCATGGCAAATCTAGCAGCAAAGTTGAGATCGATGGGTATGGATGTGAGTGAGTCATTCCTAGTTCAGTTTATCATCAACTCGCTTCCTCCCGAATTTGGCCAGTTCCAGGTGAACTACAACACCCTTAAAGAAAAAATGGAACCTTCAAGAAATTAAGGCCATGTTGGTATAGGAGGAAGGCAGATTAAAGAAGATGAAGGAACACTATGTCCATCTCACGATTCATGATGGAGCTAGTAACAACAAGGCAAAACCGGGTAAGAAGGACAAGAAAAAGAAGGGAAAAGCCCTAATGAAGGTTAATGCGGGCCATATCCATAAGGAGCAGAAGTGTTTTTTCTGCAAGAAGGCTGTGCACTTTAAAAAGGATTGCCCGAAAAGAAAGGCTTGGTTCGAAAAGAAAGGTATTTATTATGTCTTTGTTTGTTTCGAATCAAACCTTATTGAAGTTCATAAAAATACCTGGTGGTTAGATTCAGGTGCAACTACTCATGTGTCTCATGTTATACAGGGATTCCTTTCAATCCAGCCCTTAAACGGAATTGAAAAGTACTTGTTCATGGGAAACAAAATGAAGGCACGAATAGAAGGGATTGGGACGTATAGGTTGATCTTGGACACGAGATGTCATTTGGATCTTGAAAAGTATCTTTATGTACCTAATTGTGCTAGAAATTTAGTTTCTGTAGGAAAGC
The DNA here is from genome assembly GCA_900491605.1 of Calamus simplicifolius. Classification (NCBI taxonomy): domain Eukaryota; kingdom Viridiplantae; phylum Streptophyta; class Magnoliopsida; order Arecales; family Arecaceae; genus Calamus; species Calamus simplicifolius. The sequence continues at coordinate 904,991 of UESW01004009.1, forward strand.
TGGATGATGTTAATTTTCATTTTAAGATTGGAAATTGTTGACCCAATTGATGATTTTGATGATTAACAAAACTATTTGAGTATAACAATTGAAGGCTCTAATGATTTTGATTAAGTTTTTCAGATTATAAGTCGATTGAATGATCAAAATCAGGAGTTAAATCTTGTTCTGGATCGAATCTAATGTCTAGGTAAGATTGCAGACATTAGAGTCGACTCCGAGAATCACAGAGCCGACTCCAGTATCTGGCACGGAAGTTAGAGTCGACTCCGAGACTGTTAGAGCCGACTCCAACAGAAAAGACAGAACGTTGATTTTTCTGGCCCCGACTTAGAGTCGACTCCGGGTCTGTTAGAGTCGACTCCAGAAAAGTTTCTTGTCGACCCCAGAAAAGTCAGAGACGACTCCAGAATTAACGATTAAAGTGTTTCGAGTTAGAGCCGACTCCAGAAAAGTTAGAGTCGACTCCAACCCACCTGGAACGAAAAATCAAATTGCCAGATCAGCTCTAACGGTAATATTTCTATTTTACTTTATTTCTAACGGATATATTTTGTTGCAAGGTACACTCCAACGGATAGTTTTCTTCCAAAAATGGTTTGAAAGAAATCTATAAAAAGGGAAGACTATCATTCAAAAACAAGAACGGAAAAACAAAGAAGAAAAATGGAAATAGAGAAATCCCAATTCAAAAATCCGAAAAAGAGAGAGCCTGAATCTCAAGAGAAAAAACCTTCTAGCTCAAATCCACTCCACTCCAAAAAGCTCAAGAGGAATCCAAGGCATTCAAATCAAAGTTTTGGTGGATTTCCCAAATTGGAGAAAGAGGATCAGTTTCTTGCTTTTCAATCCTTCTCAACTGCTTCAACTGTGAAGAATCGGAGCTGAGGCTTGATTCAATCTAGCAAGGAGAAGAAGAAAAAAGAAAAGAAGAAAAGCTCAAAAGCCAACCAACTACAAATCAGGCTTTTCTAAACCTTGTTCATTTACTTGATTATTTGCTCATTGAGGAGCTGTGTACTTGAAAAACAATATTTCTTTTGTTTGTGTCTAGTTCAATCTGGGGGATTGAACTAGTGGAGGTAGTCTTACCTCGGTACAAGCTTGGTATAGCTTGTGTTAGGGTTTTTGTGCTGGTGAGCCCGAAAAACCGGCTGGGTTCGTTGTGATCCCGGGAAAACAACAAGTTTGAGTTGTGAGCTTGTAAAACAACTCGGCTGTAATCAAGGAAGATTATAGTGTGGACCCAAGTGAATCTTGGGAGTGGACGTAGGTGTTGGATACACCGAACCACTATAAAATCTTTGTGTTTGCCGTGTCTCCTTTATCTCTATCTCTATCTCTATCTTATTGATTGTATTTTGTTTTTGCATCTGCATTCACTTTCACTCACACTAAGCAAACAAATATTTCAAAAGGTTTAAATTTTTTAAAGAACCCAATTCACCCCCCCTCTTGGGTTGTCATCTGGGCCAACAATTGGTATCAGAGCTAGTGCTCATTAGATTTTGATCACACGATCAAGAGCTAAAGATCCAAATGGCAGCTCAAGTTGGATCATTTGCTGAAGGTCATTCTACGAATAGACCTCCACTGTTTAATGGTTCAAATTATTCATATTGGAAAGCTAGAATGAGGATATTCATTCAAGCTTCTGACTATGAACTATGGGGTGTTATAATTAATGGACCTAGTACACCCACACATGTTATTGATGGCACTATTGTTCCTAAGCCCGAAAGGGACTGGAATGATAATGATAGGAAGATGGCACAGCTTAACGCTAAAGCCATGAATGTTTTATATTGCTCTTTAGATGCAAATGAATTTAATAGAATCTCCACATGTAATTCCGCAAAGGAGATTTGGGATAGATTAGAGGTTACCCATGAGGGTACCAACCAAGTAAAAGAATCTAAAATTAATATTCTTGTTCATAAATATGAGTTGTTTAGCATGGAACAATCTGAAACCATTGCATGCATGTATACTAGATTTACAGATATTGTAAATGGTTTAAAAAGTCTTGGTAAGACATATACTAACTCAGAACTTGTTCGAAAAATTCTTAGGTCACTACCAAGATCATGGGAAGCCAAAATGACAGCAATCCAAGAAGCAAAGGACCTCAACACTCTGCCCTTAGAGGAGCTTCTAGGATCACTTATGACCCATGAGTTGACAATGAAGCAGCACGTAGAGGAGGACACAAAGAAGAAGAAAGTGATTGCCCTCAAAGCTGCAAAAGAAGAAGAGAGCAGCAGCGATGATGATGATGATGATGATGAGAGACTGCTCTCTTAGCTAAAAAGTTTAAAAGATTCATGAGGAGAAAGAAACCCTTCCACAAGAAGAAATTTGGAGCAAAGTGGGAAGGAGAAAAGGATAAGAACAAGGACAAGGACAAAGAAAAAGAGAAAGACCCCTTGACTTGCTATGAGTGTAATAAACCGGGGCACTTTAGGAATGAATGTCCTAAATTAAAGAAAGCCTACAAAAAGAAAAAGAAGGCTTATGTGGCGACTTGGAGTGATAGCGAAGAATCTTCTTCCGAAGAAGAAGAACAAAAGGAAGTCGCAAATGTATGTTTTATGGCGGACGACAACGATGAGGTAAGTTCCGATAACCCTTGCGATGAGTTTGCATTTGATGAATTATTTGATGCTTTTAATGAACTTGTCGGCGATTTCAAGGTTTTGAAAAAGAAATACAAGCTTTTGAAAAATGAAAATTCAACTTTCATTAAAGAAAAGGAAGATCTTAATAATGAAGTTAAGAAACTTAAATCTGAAAATGAAATTTTGGTAAAAGAAAAAGAATTAATTTCCAATGAAAATGATAAACTAAGGAAAGAGGTTGAAAAAATAAGAACATAGTTGATAAGTTTACCTTAAGCTCAACTAAATTGAACATGTTATTAAATAGTCAAAAAGCAGTTTTTGACAAAGCCGGATTAGGGTATAACACTTTAGAAAACAAAAATCACTGAAAAATATTTTTGTGCGTGCTGGCCAAAGTAATTTTACATGCTTTAAATGTAATCAAAAAGGACATAAATCTTATGAATGTAAATTCTAAAACCTAATAAAAACTTAAATATTAAAGGAAAGAAAATATGGGTTCCAAAAGGAACAGTTTTTATTGCTACTAACCATGAAGGACCCAAGAAAGCTTGGGTACCTAAACATAAGACTTGATCATCTTTGCAGGAGTGTCTTGCGGCCAAAAGATCAAAGCGAAAGTGGTATCTTGATAGCGGCTGCTCAAGGCACATGACGGGTGACAAAGATCAATTCATCACCCTCGAAAGCAAAAGAGGAGGAGTAGTTACATTTGGGGATAATGGCAAAGGCCAAATCTTGGGGTTTGGTAACATTCAAATAACTCCCTCCACATATATTGAAAATGTCTTATATGTTGATGGTTTGAAACATAATTTAATTAGCATTAGTCAATTATGTGACAAAGGTTTTAAAGTATCATTTGAATCTTCTATATGCACAGTTGCTAATCCCATTGATAATAGCATTGTTTTTATTGGAAATAGAAATGGCAATGTATACTTGATTGACTTAGACAATTTGTCTACTAATAATCATTGCTTAGTTGCTAATAATGCTAATATGAATGAGATTGGTTGGTTGTGGCATCGAAGATTAGGTCACGCAAGCACACACCTGATTTCAAAAACTAATTAGAATGGATTTAGTAAAAGGACTACCTAAAATAGATTTTGAAAATAACAAAATATGTGATGCATGTCAGTTTGGAAAACAAACGAGAAGTTCTTTTAAATCTAAAAATGTTGTTTCAACTTCTAGGCCATTAGAGCTACTTCACATGGACCTTTTTGGACCAACTAGAACCACAAGTCTAGGAGGAAAGAAATATGGTCTTGTGATAGTAGATGATTACTCTAGATTCACTTGGGTAATGTTTTTAGCTCACAAAGATGAGACTTTCTCGATATTCCTGAAATTCTTCAAGAAAGTAACAAATGAGAAAAACACTACCATAGTGTCTCTAAGAAGTGATCATGGAACTGAATTTGAAAATCACTTATTTGAAAGTTTTTGCAATGAAAATGGTATTAATCATAATTTTTCTGCACCAAGAACCCCTCAACAAAATGGAGTAGTTGAAAGGAAAAATAGAACTCTAGAAGACATGGCCCGTACCATGCTATGTGAAAGTAAACTCCCGAAATACTTTTGGGCGGAAGCTATTAACACAGCATGTTACATCCTAAATAGAGCATTAATAAGACCTATTTTAAAGAAAACACCTTATGAATTATGGCATGATAGAAAACCCAACATTAAATATTTTCATGCATTTGGTTGTAAATGTTTTATTCATAATAATGGTAAAAATAACTTAGGTAAATTTGATGCAAAATCTGATGAAGGAATATTCTTAGGTTATTCAACAACTAGTAAAGCATATAGAGTGTTCAATAAAGGAAGTTTAATTGTTGAAGAATCTATTCATGTAGTTTTTGATGAATCTTTAGCATCAAGTTCCAAAAGGATTGATGATGAGGAAGATACAAACATTCTCGAAAACAATCTTGAAAAACTTAATATTGATGTATCTTCAGATCATGAACAAGAAGCTAAAGATAATGATTCGCCTAATGCTGATGTTATTAATACTAATCATAATGATGTAGATCTACCAAGAGATTGGAGATACGCTTATAGTCATCCCAAGGAATTGATTATAGGTGATCCATCTCAAGGAATAAGAACTAGATCATCTATGAGAAATATTAGTAATCACCTTGCATTTGTTTCTCAAATTGAACCTAAAACCATTGAAGAAGCTGAAAAAGATAATAATTGGATGTTAGCTATGCAAGAAGAATTAAACCAATTCACTAGAAATAATGTATGGACATTAGTGGAAAGACCTAAAGATCATTCTGTTATAGGATCAAAATGGGTTTTTAGAAATAAACTAGATGAAAATGGCATAGTAATTAGAAACAAAGCTAGATTAGTTGCAAAAGGATATAATCAAGAAGAAGGTATTGATTTTGATGAAACCTTTGCACCTGTAGCTAGATTAGAAGCCATTAGGCTATTACTTGCATTTGCATGTCACATGAACTTTAATTTATTTCAAATGGATGTCAAAAGTGCATTTTTAAATGGATTAATAAATGAAGAAGTATTTGTTGAACAACCACCGGGATTTGAAGATCATGAATTTCCAAATCACGTTTTTAAATTGCACAAAGCTTTATATGGTTTGAAACAAGCACCTAGAGCTTGGTATGATAGACTAAGTAAATTTTTGATTGAAAATGATTTTACAAGAGGAAATGTTGATAAAACATTGTTTTTGAAAAGAAAAGATAAAGATTTACTTGTAGTTCAAATTTATGTTGATGACATTGTATTTGGTGCTACTAACAATCTTCTATGTCAAGAGTTTGCTAAGTTAATGCAGGGAGAATTTGAAATGAGCATGATGGGAGAACTCAATTTCTTCCTTGGACTCCAAATCAAACAAAGCAAAGAGGGAATCTTTATCAACCAAACAAAGTACACAAGAGAAATTCTAAAGAAGTTTGGTATGGAATCAATCAAACCCCTCGGAACACCAATGAGTCCTTCATGCAAGCTGGACAAAGATGAAGAAGGTAAGAAGGTTGATCAAAAATATTATCGAGGTATAATCGGATCCCTACTTTACTTAACTGCAAGTAGACCAGACATAATGTTTGCTGTTTGCTTATGTGCTAGATTTCAGTCTGAACCTAAAGAATCACATTTAATTGCTGTTAAAAGAATTCTTAGATACCTTAGTGGAACAAAAAATGTAGGTTTATGGTATTCTAGAGACTCAACATTAAATCTGATTGCTTATTCTGATTCTGATTATGCTGGATGTAAGTTAGATAGAAAAAGCACAAGTGGTGCATGCCAATTTTTAGGAAGTAACTTAATCTCATGGTTTAGCAAAAAGCAAAATTCGGTTGCATTATCTACTGCTGAAGCAGAATATGTTGCAGCTGGAAGTTGCTGTGCTCAAATCCTATGGATTAAGAGACAACTTGAAGACTATGGTATCACACTTGATAAGACACCTATAAGATGTGATAATACAAGTGCAATCAATCTAACTAAAAATCCAATTCAACACTCAAGAACAAAGCATATTGAAATTAGATATCACTTTATAAGAGAACATGTTGCCAATAATGAAATTTGTCTTGATTATGTGAATACTGAAGAACAACTGGCAGATATATTTACAAAACCCTTAAGTGAAGAGAGATTTTGTTATCTTAGAGGAGAATTAGGAGTTTGTGATCCTTTGGAATAATTTTCTGAAACTCTTAAGAACAACTATCTAGATTTCATCAATTTCTTGAAAAATCTCGATATTCAATAAGGAAATCTATCTAGATCTTGATTCATTGTTTCCCCAATTGCTAAGGAACATTTATCTAGAGTTTGATATGAAACTTGAAATGTTAGAGTCGACTCTAACAGTTTGTGGAGTCGACACCTTCTGTCTAAGCAATTAGAGCCGACATCTAATTCGAGCTTGGGAGTCGACTCTAGGTCGAACTAGGTCAAAAATAAGTCGAGTCAATCCAAGGAGTGCAGTCACTTCGGAAGATGTTGAAAGGAAAAGATTTGTTCATTAGATATCCCCACTTATCCAAGTTTTACAATCGGTTTAGTGTACTCAGGAAATTAAATGCCCACAATACAGCATGATCATTGTCAAGAATGTTAGGGAGGGATGTAACCGAGTTTGAGGAAATAATCAATTAAATCTGGAGCTCAGGTTACTACATTGTGGAAGAATTTTATTGGTAGATTTGAGTACGTCTCGGAGCGAGACATTCTTTTGATGGATTGTATTATAACTGGAAGGCCAGTCAACCTAGCTGGCATGATGATTGGTTATATGGCAGAGGCTGCTACAAAGAAAAGATCTACACTGCCATATGGTATGGTTCTGACATTGATCTTTAGAAGCCAAGGTGTGCTAATTATGGATAATGAACCCCTAAGGAAATTAAGGCACACTGACTATTATAGTATTTCTACTATTCATCGGATGGGCTTCAAGAAGTTAAATGGTATCTGGATGAAAGGAGGACGAGAAGAAAGAGCTGAGAGAGATAGAACTGAAGAGGCCAGAGTAGAAGATATCCCTGGACCATCCACTGCGGGACCATCAGTCCCTGATCCATTTATTGCGGGACCATCTACAGCTGGACCTTCAGAGCTGGACCGAGCACAGTTCCCTCTCCTCCACATGTCTGTTACTGCTTCTGGGAGATTCTCTGATGAGCAGATTGGTCAGTTGAGAGCCTTGCTTGCTGAATATGACAGTCAGAGATCTCATGAGATTAATCAATTAAAAGAAGACTTCAATCAGCTAAAAGAAGAACTTAACTCGAGACTTGACATGATTTCCTTTTCCATAAGCAATTCTGTTGAATCCTTTGGTGCTGAACTTCACAAAATCTTTGAAAGGATGGAAGGCATTGCTGATGGCTCGGGATCTTATGTTCATGCAACTGGTCAACTGAAGAAGGACATTGACCTTGCAGTCTCACAGATTGAAGCTTGTCTTGAAAATTTTAAGAAATCTCAAAAAGATGATGTAATGGAAATCATAGGTCACTTGAAGAAAATTGTATTCAAACATATCTGACTTTGATTTTGATACTCTTTTGTATCTTAGGTGGTTTACTTTATCTTGATAGTTTGTATTTAGGAATTTTGAGTATCTAATGTATCTCACTTTGGAATGTACTTGAATCAACTTATGTAATGTTTCTTACTTATGTAATGCAATTACACATTTTCAAATCTGTCTATGATTGACTGCTTGAATCCCTATGTCTTATTGAACCAACAATTTTTCTCTAATAACTTTCTTTATCTAATACTCTCCTTATTGCTGATAACAAAAAAGGGGGAGAGATGGTTGAATATGCAAAAAAAAAAGACTTGAAATTTTAATGAGAGATGGTTGAATATGCAAAAAGAAAGAAAGAAAGGGGGAGAAATGATTGTTTATGCAAAAAGAAAGAGACTTGAAATTTTAATCAGTTCAATTAAAATTCGATTTTTATATATAGGGGGAGCTATTCAATGCAGGGGGAGCTTAACAACAAGCTTAATTGCAATTTTCTGTACATTTAGTTTAAATGTTCATAATTGATGGCTTATATAGAACTCATGCATAATTTTAAAAGTTCACTTTGAATATTGGCATCAAATCCTTCATTAAAAATGTTTTAAGCTTTAAAATGACTATAATCTTTAGTTCGAATGAATTTTTTGAATGCATATACTCAAAGTTTTTGTTATCATCAAAAAGGGGGAGATTGTTGACCCAATTGATGATTTTGATGATTAACAAAACTATTTGAGTATAACAATTGAAGGCTCTAATGATTTTGATTAAGTTTTTCAGATTATAAGTCGATTGAATGATCAAAATCAGGAGTTAAATCTTGTTCTGGATCGAATCTAATGTCTAGGTAAGATTGCAGACATTAGAGTCGACTCCGAGAATCACAGAGCCGACTCCAGTATCTGGCACGGAAGTTAGAGTCGACTCCGAGACTGTTAGAGCCGACTCCAACAGAAAAGACAGAACGTTGATTTTTCTGGCCCCGACTTAGAGTCGACTCCGGGTCTGTTAGAGTCGACTCCAGAAAAGTTTCTTGTCGACCCCAGAAAAGTCAGAGACGACTCCAGAATTAACGGATTAAAGTGTTTCGAGTTAGAGCCGACTCCAGAAAAGTTAGAGTCGACTCCAACCCACCTGGAACGAAAAATCAAATTGCCAGATCAGCTCTAACGGTAATATTTCTATTTTACTTTATTTCTAACGGATATATTTTGTTGCAAGGTACACTCCAACGGATAGTTTTCTTCCAAAAATGGTTTGAAAGAAATCTATAAAAAGGGAAGACTATCATTCAAAAACAAGAACGGAAAAACAAAGAAGAAAAACGGAAATAGAGAAATCCCAATTCAAAAATCCGAAAAAGAGAGAGCCTGAATCTCAAGAGAAAAACCTTCTAGCTCAAATCCACTCCACTCCAAAAAGCTCAAGAGGAATCCAAGGCATTCAAATCAAAGTTTTGGTGGATTTCCCAAATTGGAGAAAGAGGATCAGTTTCTTGCTTTTCAATCCTTCTCAACTGCTTCAACTGTGAAGAATCGGAGCTGAGGCTTGATTCAATCTAGCAAGGAGAAGAAGAAAAGAAGAAAAGAAAAGCTCAAAAGCCAACCAACTACAAATCAGGCTTTTCTAAACCTTGTTCATTTACTTGATTATTTGCTCATTGAGGAGCTGTGTACTTGAAAAACAATATTTCTTTTGTTTGTGTCTAGTTCAATCTGGGGGATTGAACTAGTGGAGGTAGTCTTACCTCGGTACAAGCTTGGTATAGCTTGTGTTAGGGTTTTTGTGCTGGTGAGCCCGAAAACCGGCTGGGTTCGTTGTGATCCCGGGAAAACAACAAGTTTGAGTTGTGAGCTTGTAAAACAACTCGGCTGTAATCAAGGAAGATTATAGTGTGGACCCAAGTGAATCTTGGGAGTGGACGTAGGTGTTGGATACACCGAACCACTATAAAATCTTTGTGTTTGCCGTGTCTCCTTTATCTCTATCTCTATCTCTATCTTATTGATTGTATTTTGTTTTGCATCTGCATTCACTTTCACTCACACTAAGCAAACAAATATTTCAAAAGGTTTAAATTTTTTTAGAACCCAATTCACCCTCCCTCTTGGGTTGTCATCTGGGCCAACAGAAATGCTACATTTTCTTTGTTTAGACATAAGTACTATTATGGTTCTGGTACTTTAATGGATGGTCTGTATCATTTCAATCTTGATGTTGATTATGCTGAATCCCTATTTCATGTTGAACATAGTGTAGGAAGTAAATGTAATGCACATAATGAAAATTCTGCTTACTTGTGGCATCAAAGATTAGGACATATATCCAAGTAAAGAATGTTGAGGTTGGTGAAAAATGAAATACTTCCTCAATTAGATTTCACTGACATGAATATGTATGGACTGTATTAAAGGTAAATAGACTAAACGCATAGCAAAGAAAGCAGTCACAAGAAGTATACAACTCCTTGAACTAATACACACTGATATGTGGTCCTTTTCATGCTCCATCTTAGGGTGGAGAAAATATTTCATTACCTTTATAGATGATTTCTCATGTTATGGATACATATATCTACTGCATGAAAAATCTCAATCGGTGGACATCCTTGAGGTGTTTATAAATGAGGTAGAAAGGCAGTTAGATAGAAAAGTAAAGATTGTGAGATCGGATAGAGGTGGTGAGTATTATGAAAAATTTAATGAAAATAGACAATGTCCGGGTCCATTTGCAAAATTTCTTGAAAGTCGAGGCATATGTGCACAATACACAATGCCTGGTACACTATAACAAATGGTATAGCTGAAAGGCGAAATCATACTCTTATGGACATGGTTAGAAGTATGCTAAGCTATAGCACTGTACCTTATCCTTATAGATGCATGCATTAAAGACCACTGCATACTTACTTAACAGGGTACCTAGTAAGGTAGTTCCCAAAACTCTTTATGAATTGTGGACAGGAAAGAAACCCAGCCTGTGGCACCTTCATGTTTGGGGTTGCCGGCAGAAGTAAGGATATATAATCCACATGAAAGGAAGCTTGATGCAAGAACCATCAGTGGTTACTTCATCGGCTATCCTGAAAAAGTCAAGGGGTATAGATTTTACTGTCCTAACCAAAGTACAAGAATAGTTGAGACTAGTAATGCTCGTTTCATTGAAAATGGCCAATTCAGTGGGAATGACGAACCACAAAGGGTGGATATACGTGAGATTGGCCAGATCAGTAGGAGTGGGGAACCACGAAATTGGGTCTGCAAGAAATTCGAGTAGAAACTACTACACCTAATGTTTCTCCTCAGGTTGTTGTCCCTATTGTTGTGGCACGGTCAAACAACATGCCGGAACAACAAATTAATATTTCAAACCCACAAGATGAATATGTAAGTGATGAGCTAGTTAATGATGTGCAAGTCATGAATGAGCAAGTAGTAGATGAGTCACAAGAAATAGCATTACGAAGGTTTGTAAGGCAGAAAAGATCAGCTATTTCAGATGATTATGTGATCTACTCACTTGAACATGAATATGACTTAAGCATTTATGAGGATCCAGTCTCATTCAAATAAGCCATGAGATGTAGCAATTCTAAAAAATGGTTCAATGCTATGAAAGAAGAGTTGAAATCTATGAATGACAATGAAGTTTGGGAGCTAGTTGATTTGCCTGAAGGTTCAAAACGAGTCGATGTAAATGGGTCTTTAAGACCAAATGAGACTCGAAAGGCAACATCGAAAGGTATAAGGCCAGACTTGTCGCCAAAGGTTACACTCAAAAGGATGGTATTGATTATAAAGAAACTTTCTCTTCAGTTTCAAAGAAGGATTCCTTGAGAATTGTTATGGCTTTGGTGGCTCATTATGATATGGAGCTTCACCAAATGGACATAAAGACCACCTTTCTAAATGGTGACTTAGATGAAGAAGTTATATGGACCAACCTGAAGGATTCTCGACCACAAAGAAAGAAAATTTGGTGTGTAAGTTAAAGAAGTCAATATATGGACTGAAACAAACTTCTCGATAGCGGTACCTTAAGTTTAATAACACCATTATGTCATATGGTTTTGTAGAGAACACCGTTGATCGGTGTATCTACATGAAGACCAGTGGGAGCAAGTTCATTATTTTAGTCTTATATGTTGATGACATTCTTCTTGCTGCAAATGATGTTGGCTTGTTACATGATGTAAAGAAATTTCTCTCTAAGAACTTCGAAATGAAAGATATGGGTGAGGCATCCTATGTGATAGGAATAGAAATATTCCATGATAGATCATGAGGATTGTTAGGATTATCTCAGACAGGCTATCAATAAAGTGCTAGAGAGATTCAGAATGGAAAAATGCTCCGCAGGTATAGTTCCAATTCAAAAAGGGAACAAGTTTAGTGAAATGCAATGTCCTAAGAATGATTTGGAACGAAAGGCAATGGAATCTATTCCCTATGCATCAGTGGTTGGGAGCTTGATGTATGCTCAGACATGCACTCGGCCAGATATAAGTTTTGTTGTTGGAATGTTAGGCGATATCAAAGTAATCCTGGAATAGACCACTGAAAGCTGCAAAGAAAGTCCTGAGGTATTTACAGGGCACCAAGGATTACATGCTCACATACAGAAGATCATATGACCTCGAAGTGGTTGGATACTCGGATTCAAACTATGCTGGATGTGTGGACTCGAGAAAATCCACATTTGGCTATATGTTCTTGTTAGCTGGAGGAGCAATTTCATGGAAGAGTGGAAAACAATCTGTCATTGCTACTTCCACTATGGAGGCCGAATTTGTGGCATGCTTTGAGGCCACTGTTCATGCATCGTGGTTGCGGAATTTTGTCTTCGGGCTTAGGATTGTTGACAATATAGCTAAGCCGTTAAGAATTTACTGTGATAATTCTGCAGCAGTCTTCTTCTCTAAAAACGATAGGTACTCAAAGGGTGCAAAACACATGGATTTGAAGTACTTGTCTATCAAAGAAGAAGTGCAAAAACAAAAAGTGTCAATTGAGCATATTGGTATTGAGTTGATGATAGCAGATCCGTTAACTAAAGGATTGCCATCCAAAACATTTACTGTCATGTTGAACGGATGGGTATTATGAACAAGTCCTTGTTAGCATGAAAGTATAAAGTGTGTATATATATATGTCTTGCTCCTATTATTGTGACACCTTGAATTCAATTAAAGTTATGTTTCTGCTTGTTTAATTGTTGTCCACATTATGTTGTATACATGTATTGTTTGGTGCGATAACATAAAAGAAATTAAAGTTAAGGATTATAGTACTCCTTGATTAAAGGTGTCCTAAATTGATTTGATTATGTGACATGGAAGGAATCATGTTGTTAAATGACCTTTGACCGCCATAATCCAATCTTTTAATTCAGTTAAGGATGATGACTTAAAAGGTTCAATGTAAATTGTGCATTTATGGTTTGTTGTTGAATCACCAAGTCATAACATGGGCCAAGTAGGAGATTGTTAGATAATTCTAATAAATTCATTTATGTGGCCCATGTGATTTTGGCTGGTTTTAATGAGAGTGGCCCAAGTTGATGGTGATTAGGCCTTAAGGAAAATTAAGATCAGAAAGGGTTTTTTATTTTAAATAGACCCTCCCCTCTCTTCAATAACTAACAAAAGGAGCAGTTACTAAATCTGCCATATTTGAAGAACTTCTTAACCATCAGAGGGAATAGAAAGAAGAAGATAGAGAGGAAAGAAAATACTACAAGAAAGAAAAACAAGAAGACATGGATCAATGTAAGTTCTTGATTTCTTTAAAGTAAAGTTTTATTTAAAAAAAATTGTTGAAAAAGATCATAAAATTCGGTGCCAAGGAGTGGGGAGAAGGGGAGGGGATCAGCGGAGGGGTGCCGAGATGAAAGGAGAGGAGACGGGCCGAAAGAAGAGATGGATGGGCAGTGCCATGGAGGGGGAGGAGAGGGAGGGGGGAGACGCCGATGGAGAAGAGAGGCGAGAGAGGGAGGAAACGGAGATAGTTTAAGATTTTTTTTAAAAAAAAATAGAAATGCACTTAGCAATCCAAGCTATGAAATAGAAATTTCAAGAGAGAGAGAGAGAGAGGATCTACTATCACGTCCAACTTCGAACGGGATGGATGCATTGAATTATTTATGCTCGCTTAACTTGTTTGGCAATGAGAAATCTAGGGGTGCGAGTGGTTTAGGTCAGTCCAAATTCGACTCACTTCGATTCGACATAAGATTTGTCCGGATTTGTGTCCGAATTTTAAGACCTAAATGCCAATCCGCTTAGCCTCATGAACCTAGCTTAAACTTCAGGAGCTCATTCAAGAAAGAGGCACGAGAAACGCACCCCCGGTTCCGCCAAGTCTCCCAAATCCTATCCCCACTCGCTGATCCGTCTCATGTTATCCGCATAAAAGCGGACGCGCATCGAGTGCACCGGCACGGAGAGACAGAGGAGGCGAGGCTCCATCGACCGCTCTCTTCTTTACTCTCGATCGCTTCATTTCGAATCGCCGCCCGTCTCCCTTTTTGGTATGCTTCATTACCGCTGCTTTCTTTTCTTCTAAATTGTTCTTGGTCAATGGAAATGCGTTAGGGTATTTTAATTTCTTCCAACGATTCTTTTAATTTCAACGGAAAAAGAAGTAATTTTGTCCCAAATTTCGCCGGAAGTTAGTGATGGGATTTACTCTGACGAATTCATCTTGAGGACTAAGTAGGCAACCCTGCTGGAGCTCGAAGAGGTGATCGATTTTAACCTTTAAATCGTCGTCGTTTAAAGGTTTTTGCTTCCTGAAGTGCTGGGCACCATACCGCTTCGCATTTCTTGGAAGAAAGAAAACTAGCCCCAAAATTGTTGGCTAGTGTTTTAGTCCTGTTGATAAGGAATTTAAGTTGATAAGCAAATGGCAGCTTTCTATCTTTAACTTTGTGGAACTGCTGTGCTTGTCTTAGGAAGTGCGAAAACAATAGGAAAGAGCAGTCTCTGTATCTTTTATGTGCCAAAAAGTTGTTTGACATCAAAAGAAGTTCAGAAGAGATACTTAGGCTAGAAATATTGTTGGTCAAAACAACTAGCATGAGATATATTCTACCGCTGGGATTCATAATTCTACTGTGGCCAGTTTTCCAGTTGTAGTTCAATTTGTCACATTAAGAAAACATTCCCCCTTGCAAGAATGACCACATAATAATAAATTCTCTCATCTGAACTTTAAGGTGACACTCCAGGCATGCCAGTAGGCTTGATTTTTAGGCCTAGCCAAAACCAGTTGAGGATTTAATTTTGTTCCCCAAAGTGTAGGTCTCCTCAAAACAGATGATCATGGGAACTGCCAAACTCGCGCACATATAGTTATGATGTTATGCTACTTCTAAAAGCTTACAGTGTCCATTTTGAGAGCTTGACATGTAACCAAGGATATGGACACTCCATGGGCTTATCTAAGCGTTAACCTTCTTCGTCACCTTTACTCCTTCAAGGAGAATTCGAAGATGGAGAAAACATGCAAGCATCTTTTGATATATGGGTATAAAGATGTCTAGCCCTCTCTTCTTCCTCCACTACCCTTGAAGACTTCTGCCATGGTGGGTTGCCCTTGGACCTCTTTTTGCCAACTTTATCTTCCCTGCTTAGATCTAAGAGGTGCCAAATCTAATTTTGTCCTATCAAAGAGGTTGCCCTTGGACCTCTTTTGCCAACTATATGCAGTGACCTTGCCACATTTAGATCTAGGACTGCAGTGGGAATGGAATGAAAGTGTTCGCAAAGAAAAAAAAGGGGGCAAAAAATAAAACTAATGTCAAACTAATGTCCTATCAACACTCTAAATAATGTTTGCATGCAATCGCTTAAGCAAGCTATGTGCATCATGCCCTTCCATCACATCGCTTGCTCTAAGAAGTGCCACTTCACATAAACAAATGTCTGCTCTACACCCTCCCACCTCCTCCCAAAACCAAACCCCCAAACCTAAGAGTGTAGGATGATACTTGATTATGCAGCCAATTAGTTCAAGTGAAAGGAGGGTTTGGTGGATAAAGAATTGTATTCAGTGGTGAATTCTTGAAGCTATGTTACAGTTTAAAGCAACGCATGCCAGGTTAATCCTTACAACAGGAAGTTGGTGTGGCATACACACTATGCTTGCCTGTTCTAGCAACTGATTTGTGTGTGTGTGTGTGTGTGTGTGTGTGTGTTTGTCACCCTTAATCTTGTCTTAGCATCCATGAACACTGTTTAGATGGTTATTTCTCAAATTGTGTTTTGGCAATGAAGAAAATGCATTGAACTGCAAATGGGGGTTAATATTTTTAGTAGGGGATGAGCAGTGGCTACATCAGTTACTTGTGGACTTCGTGTTTATCTCACAACTTGGATGCACTTAAAATTTCCATTCATTGGGCATAGATATTGGATAGGCTCATGTGCTTATCATGTTTGATGTGATAAGGTATTCGTGCAATAATGTGATTAAGGTAATACTAAAGTTGCTTAAAGATCAGTTAAAAGGCGATTGTCCCTAAGCTTTTAGTTCTGGAACGTTTATATATGTCTGATTTGATGACAGGATGATTTTTTTCACAGACCTGATTGATTCTGATGGGACCTCAGGATGAAACCATAGAAATAAATATCTTGGAGAGACGCTTGTTATCAGGTTCAACTTCAAATGAATATGCTGATGCCAATGACGACACAGTTCTCTATAGTGCATCTTTCGAAGAGATGGAGGATAACTTTGTCAAGTATCAAACAGCTCTGTGGATTCTTTATTCTTTGCTTCTGATATTGGCATGGGGAATAGGGGTTTTCATGCTGCTTTACCTGCCGATGCTAAGACACATATTGAGGAAGGATTTTCGATCTAGGAAGTTGTATGTGACTCCCAATGCTATTGTTTACAAGGTAAAATCAAGAAATTGTTGATGCTTTTGTTTTTATTTTAATGCTATATGGCTAGTTATTTGCTTTAAAACTAGAGTAACAAAAGTTTACCATTATTGCTGACCTTTTATATGTTATGTGACTTTTGGTTATCCCTTGTAAGGAAACTTTTTTCTTTTCCTTCTCCCTTTTCTTTCTTGATGGTAGATGGAGACTAAGTACTTTATACAGCTGCAAAAGATGATAATCTAATATATTATGTATGATAGACTTGGCTATCAGTGATATCATGCTATCAATATAAGCTAGGTGAAAAATCTATAGAATAGCATTCTAACATCTAATGAAGTAGTGATTATGGAGGCTACATTGGCATGTTGTTTTGCTGATTAAATTGGTAGTAATAGTAATTGCAGGAACCTTGGGCCTTGCACGTGATAGAGGTACTCATTCTGTCTCATGGTCTCGTTCTTGACTCCATTTTATATTTCTAATTCATGTATAGGTGGAAACGGGAAGGACATCAACAGTATCCCAAGCTAACATGACCCAGGTTGGGAACCTGGAATGCCGTTCAATTTCCAAGCCTTTATTTGCTTCGGTGAAGTTGAGATCTAACACATGGAACCACCTGTTTTAAACCTCTCTGTTCAGTACTTGAGATGAAGGCCTGAGCCAACCCAGATCTTCAATTGAACAAATTTGGACATTTCGTCATTTTAGCTGGATGCATGTCATGCTAGATCCCCACTCACTAAACCTGCCGCAAGCCAATATAGAGCTTTACGGCAATAGCAATTTGGATTGGGAAGGAGTGAAGTTCAAAGAGGAAGAATAGATGGATAGGCAACAAAAAGGGATTCCACTGTCATAGAGAGCATCTTTTAATGCTTGTGGTGAAATTTATTTGTAGATCTATAAATATCTATAAATAGTTGCAGAAGATGATTTGATATTGTGGAGTTGTTATAGACTTATATTTGAAGGCCCAACTGTTGAAGTTTGATCTTGCATTCCTTCAGGAAGTTTTACTTGCATGGTTGAGGGTAAGGCATGCCATGTTTCCATGTTCAAATGAAGGGAAGAACCAACTGTTTCAAGATTGATATATGTTGCTATGGCATGGTTGGTTAGATTCAGGCTTCTTCAAACAATTTAGTAGAAGTGGAATGAGTTAGCAGGTGCTTTATATGACATAATTGAGTAAAGAGCACCTTGTAGTTAGAGAAAACATCTCTGCGCTGTTGTTTCAGTTTTCCTCAGCTATTGACTGTCACCTTCTCATTTCTAGATGTATATCCCTTTATATAATATGTTGACTTGATGTAGAAATAAATCCAACATTTAGTATATAATTGCTGTAGTTTCTATTCTCCGATTGTCAGTACTCTGAGAAGTGTTGCACAATAAATCCAAGTAACATAAATGGCTTCACTTTTTGTTCATTAGCTTTGGACAAAAATTGCAAATTTATCATGCTTTTTAATGGATTTCAAGTTTGTCTTCAGTTGTTTATTCACTTATTCTATTTTGGTGCAGGTGACCAAACCTGTATCTTTCCCTTGTTTTGGCGTTATGAAGAAGGAGAAGCATGTACTTCTCCCTTCAGTTGCTGATATTGTAGTTGAACAAGGTAAGGGAAGATCAAGAACTCGAAATATATTGCATCAATATGCTAAGTGTAACATATACACATCTTTCTATAATTTGCTGGCACCAGCTAAACCCTATTACTATTCAGTGTTCTGTAGAATCATTAGTTCACATAGAGGCATAGAGCAGCAAATTAATATGAGAAGGAGAACATATTTTGATTTCAAGAATGTTTTTGGGAGTTATTGTTGGATTTCAAGTCTTAAATAAGCACCCAGCCTTGTGTATTTAAACAAGAATACAAAGAAAAGATCATATGCGAGTCCAATGGAAGAAGAAAAGATTTACATCTCTGGCAAGCGGCAAGATCACCTTTAGGAAATCGCTTAAGGTGCGGCTGGCATACCTTCTGCTGCTAAATGTGTTTGTTAAAAATGCCTATTGCTGTTAGGTCTCCTACAGCTTTTGTGATAACGTTTGACTAAAATTAGTTTATCCTGATTTTGCATGTTTTTCTAAGCGTAATCTCCAGCTGCTTAACCTGTATATTGAAGCATGAATGCTCTGTTTTCCTAGGGGAACTGGGTTGGTGCTATTCTTTATGAGTGTGGAGTTGATTACCAAAAAAAAAAAAAATGTTTCTTGGTTTTTCTATTTAGGCTGTTTCCTTTTCTAAAATTTTTATGCCATATTTGTTATTTCCATGTCTCCCAAGCGAGCAAATTTGCTTTGAAATACAAATATGAAATCATAATTATGCAGTGTAATAAGCTGTTTTGTTAAGTTGTGGGTTTGGATTGTGTACTCTTTTGGTCATAGCACTGAGAATGCTATGAGACAAGGATCAAAAGTGTCATGGTAATTACCACCAGCATCCAAATGAGATCGAGAAAACATCGAAACAGCCTTTTGGTACATGACTCTTCTAAACAAGTATACACAGGCCCATGTTAAGACCACAGTTTTTTTGTCTCCCTTGGTTGGTTTTAGGAGCATTTGCTTGATTTTTGTATGAGACACGTGCATATATTACCTTGCTAACTTGTGAAAGTTGAAACTGTCATGCTTATAATATCATCAGCAAATAGTGAATTCTTAGTACTTTTAAACATTTAGGGTTTTTTTTGTCCCTGTATTCATGTATGGGATGCACTAAAGGGCTCTTGTATCCCAATAATGTGCAGAAGACACCTTAAATGCCCTACCATTAGCATGTAATGGTGCCCATTACATCCAATGGTGGTTATATGGGGTTGATTCATTCATATGCACATCTGTGTTGCTAGAAATTAATATCAATTCATTTTGCTATGGTTCAATTCAAAGGGAACAAAAGTGGTTATTACTAAAAACATTTTTTTCGTGAGAAGAAATTTTTTGATTCAAATATTTACTATTGGAGCTGAATCATCACCTTGGTACTTGTTAACAAACTGTTGTTTTATTACCAGGATATCTTCAATCCTTTTTTGGGATATATTCTGTCAGAATTGAGAATGCAGGAGTCAGAAGGCCTGCAAGTGATGATGTTCAGATCCAAGGAGTTGCTCATCCAGGGGATTTCCGAAAGGTACTCCTGATTATAATTATATGGCCTTCTGCCAGAATGTCATGGTCTTGAATCCTGATAACTCTGCCTGTGCTTTTCACAGGCTGTTCTAACTCGTCTTTCAAATATGCTGAGTGAACGCTTTAGTCGGCAGGCTTCAGTTAATGAGGATCCTCAATCTGTTGGTCCTGGTGCTCTTCCCGGTGCTTGGGTATGCCAAATTTTTCTTTCATGTTTACATCCCTTCACTATATATTTTGCTTTCCAATCAATCTGTTTTCTGTGGCAAAATATTTCACTTTTGTTTCTAGCTTGTTGATAAAATCAGCACTGAGTAAGCTCAAATTGGCTGGCTGAATTTTTGCATCAAGTCCCCCAATTGCAAATTGACTGCTGTGTTAAGCTAAATGATGGACTTTTTAATTATATACCCATGGATTTTTATTAAATCCATAAAAGTCAACTGCGAAGCACAAAAACTACTTTCTCAATTGAGCTTAATACTTGTCACGATTTCTTTGTAAAGTTCCAGATGATCACATGCCTTTGGTCTTGTGAAGAGTGTAAACCTTTTTTATGCAGGCAAATTTGCTCTAATTCCAAATCTGATATAGACAGATCTGACAGGATTGTCTATTGGTCTCGCATCAGCTCCTTGAGGGTCTTCAATTAAGCACCTCTGATCTCTCTAGAGAAAAGTTGTGGTCTTACGCTATTCAAGCTAGGAGTAGCTTCAAGTTAAGAAGAAGAAAACAATCTCTCAAAACTTTCTTACTCAAATTTTATAAAGCAAAACTGGTCGAGACTTATTAATCAGAGTAGGATCAAGACATTTATAAAAATAAGAGATCGGAATCATTGATTGGTTCGACATTAGCAAAAATAAATCTCCTAAAAGAGAATAAAATAGGACTACTAAAGACAATAAAAAAGTATCCTACAGAAATTAAAACAAAAATAAAACTCCTAAAGAGACTCGTAATAAAGTTTTCTTAAAAGCCAAAACTTCTTTTATTTTTACCCTTTTGGGTTGCATTATTTTTTATGTTACTCCTAGCCACTGACAGCTTATGTGGATCATGACTTGGCAAATTTGACATTGTTTTGTAACATCAAAATTGAAAATATGTCATAAGATGTTCATCTCTGCATTGTGTTCTGTACTGGAAGAGATTCTCTGTACTGAAAGAGATTCTTTTATATCGTAAACTTGTTTTCAAATTCTATCGGTACTCACTGCCTTCTATAAAAAATCCAGTTCTGTTGAATTGTTCCATCTCTAGTTTTCTGATGTGTATGCCATAAATATTATGAGTCTGGGAGATTCCAACTTTATTTCCTTATTCAATGATCACTTCTAGTTGCAGTCATTGGTCATAAAATGTTTTCAGCAGAGTTACCTTTTTGATATTACAAAGACTTTCACATTTACAACAAAAGGTGTTTTGTTTGCTAATTCATGTTATCTAAATCAAACAAAGCTCCACATTTCATTATGTAAGGATATTTGGCAATATGTTGAGTCACATCATAGTTGTCTTCTATTACAAACATACTTTGAGGTACTCTTATCTATTTCCTTGTGTGACCTGCAGATGCCACAATCTGGAGACATGATATTGCATAAACTTGGGGACGTTGAAAGTTCTGTGAAGGTAATAAATCACAAATTCACTCTTGATTATTTTGCATTCCCCCTCCCCCTGCCAGATTTTCTGGGAATCATAAAGTCCACCTCATTTGCTGATTTTTAATTGTGACTGAGAATTGCAGCCTCACCCTGCCCTCCTCTTTATTTATTGCTTTTTAATTTGTTCTTCCAGTATGTAGGTTCTAACCATGGCCATAGCAGCTAATAGTCACATTCTTTTGTTACCATAAATAAATGGAAGATTTATATTTTCACCATATAACAGTCCTTCCTTCTGACTTCAAAGCAATCGTTTAATATAAAACTGCATATTTAAATGACATGTCAAGTCCTTGCTCTTAGCAGCTCCATATCATCTACATCTTTGATTTCTGGAAGTTCCTCAATCCTAGGTTTATTAATGGAAGATGACTGGCTTAGCTACCAATGTTTTTGGATGCTTGCAATTAATGGATTGCTCCTCATGAATCACCTAGGCCTGATATATATTTGATGTAGGTTGTAACATTTAATAATATTTAAAAGTGGATCTAATAAAAATCAAATAGACTTTTTCATAACTATAAAAGTAGATAAAATAACATGCAAAAATTGTAAAGTTATTACAGGAGAATGTTTAACTTCACAACATAAGATAATGGTAGCGGACATATGGATAAAAATGAAATCTAGAGTAAAACGTAAAGCTATTAATCCAAAAATTAAATGATGAAAGTTGAAAGGAGAAAAACTAGAATTATTTAAAGAAAAGTAAGTAAGAGAAATGATAATGAATATAAATAGTGATCTCAATTTAATGTATGAAAAAGCAACTAAATGCATAAAAAATATAGCAAAAGAAGTTCTAAGAGAATCAAAAGGAGTAAGACTAGCAGGAAAGGAAACTTGGTGGTGGAACAAGGAAGTTCAAGCTACCATCAAGCTTAAAATGACAAACTATACAATTTGGCAAAAGGCTAGGGATGAAGAAAGTCTTAAAAAGCATAGGAATGCAAAGAAATAAGCTAAAAAAATGGTAAATAATGCCCAACTCAAAGCTTATGATGATTTATATAATAGATCACAAATTCACTCTTGATTATTTTGCATTCCCCCTCCCCCTGCTAGATTTTCTGGGAATCATAAAGTCCACCTCATTTGCTGATTTTTAATTGTGACTGAGAATTGCAGCCTCCCCTTGCCCTCCTCTTTATTTATTGCTTTTTAATTTGTTCTTCCAGTATGTAGGTTCTAACCATGACCATAGCAGCTAACAGTCACATTCTTTTGTTACCATAAATAAATGGAAGATTTATATTTTCACTATATAACAGTCCTTCCTTCTGGCTTCAAAGCAATCGTTTAATATAAAACTGCATATTTAAATGACATGTCAACTCCTTGCTCTTGGCAGCTCCATATCATCTACATCTTTGATTTCTGGAAGTTCCTCAATCCTAGGTTTATTAATGGAAGATGACTGGCTTAGCTACCAATGTTTTTGGATGCCTGCAATTAATGGATTGCTCCTCATGAATCACCTAGGCCTGATATATATTTGATGTAGGTTGTAACATTTAATAATATTTAAAAGTGGATCTAATAAAAATCAAATAGACTTTTTCTTAACTATAAAAATAGATAAAATAATATGCAAAAATTGTAAAGTTATTACAGGAGAATGTTTAACTTCACAACATAGGATAATGGTAGCGAACATATGGATAAAAATAAAATTTAGAGTAAAACGTAAAACTATTAATCAAGAAATTAAATGATGAAAGTTGAAAGGAGAAAAACTAGAATTATTTAAAGAAAAGCAAGTAAGAGAAATGATAATGAATATAAATAGTGATCCTAATTTAATGTGTGAAAAAGCAACTAAATGCATAAAAAATATAGCAAAAGAAGTTCTAAGA
This sequence comes from Calamus simplicifolius, assembly GCA_900491605.1. Lineage (NCBI taxonomy): Eukaryota > Viridiplantae > Streptophyta > Magnoliopsida > Arecales > Arecaceae > Calamus > Calamus simplicifolius. Next base: position 928,237 of record UESW01004009.1, read on the forward strand.
GAATCAAAAGGAGTAAGACTAGCAGGAAAGGAAACTTGGTGGTGGAACAAGGAAGTTCAAGCTACCATCAAGCTTAAAATGACAAACTATAAAATTTGGCAAAAGGCTAGGGATGAAGAAAGTCTTAAAAAGTATAGGAATGCAAAGAAATAAGCTAAAAAAGCGGTAAGTAATGCCCAACTTAAAGTTTATGATGATTTATATAATAGACTAGATACGAAAGAAGGTGAAAAAAGTATATATAAACTAGCAAAACTAAGAGAAAAGAAAATAAAAGATTTTGACTATATTAAATGTATTAAGGATGAAGTTGATAGAGTCTTAATAAAAGAAGAGATAAAAGAACGATGAAAAAGTTATTTTAAAAATTTATTAAATAAAAATAATTTGGTAAATTTAAGGATAGAATGATGTGATAATTTAGGAGTAACAAATGAACATAAATTTTTTCGTAGATTTAGTATGCTTGAGGTTAAAAAGGCTTTGAGTAAAATGAAAAA